>OZ018387.1:74789584-74892356 GCA_963969525.1 Ontholestes murinus | reverse complement strand
AGGTGTGGGGATGGAAATTGATGTAATAACTAATAATTTTTATTTATAGATATGCTTATGTATGAAAAATTAATAAAATAAACTACCTATAAAACGTAAACATTTAATTATTTGTGAAACAGACACAAGTGACACTGAAGACGAAAAGACTGATGATGGTACTGACAATTTTACATTTTAAATAAGTAAGTAAATAAAACATTACAAAATAAATAACTTCGTTTTGAAAAATCATACAAATTTAATGAATATTCTCATACAATAGTTTTTTTGGGAAAACCGCAAATTGTGAGGACTGAGACTGTTATATAAACATTTGTCAATGTTATTTTGTAACTGCTCTAAACTATTTGAATATTTAGTAGTGCGTTTTTTATTTTTTGTTCGTGGGTGCTGCTCGAGAATAGTGTGCTCAACTCAACGATACTTCACCTGAATTTTGATTGGTGGCGCCGAATAAAAAAATTAAAAATACTTCAAAAATCGCACCTGTGGAGATACGAAATTTTGAGGGTAGTTAGAAAAAATATTGAACTAATTTTTAGTGATATTCCCAGACCTCATAGAGTTGGCATTTTTAATATAAATCTTTCTAAATTTAAAATTTATATTTAAAATATTATTCATGTTTAAAATTCTTTGATTACTTCTGTTTATTGGTTTGGGACACAGTTTGTGTATTTATTTATTTTTTAATATTCTAATTTATTTTTTTGGAAATTTATTCCGTATTATTGTATTTAAATACATAATTATTTCCAATTTCGTGGTAACACATATTTATTCTCTGTTTATATGTTGGCAGTTTTTATTTTTCTTTGGAATACTTTTTTTGTGTGTGCCTGCGTGAAAGAGGACATTAGAGAGTCGCATGTCGAACGCGAAACAAGTCAGATGTATCGGGAACTATTTTCTACCAAAAAAGTGTATTTAGAAGAAAAGAAAAGAGCCAATGCCCATCCCTACAGTCCACTAACCCATCTAGGCAGGAGCGAGGGAGGATTTACATCGGTAAGTGTTCCATTGTAAATATTATCTGCCACCTTCGTTGTGTCGTTAACATTTTGTTTGGTCCTTCGATCCGAATTTATTTTCTTATTGATATATTGTTGTCGTAATAGTTTAATTAATCGATTAACTATCTAAAATTCATTTTCACATTTGGTTTCTAGTTTTTTTTTTTTTTTTGTCCTCGCCGTGCGCGCAAAAAAACGCCTGCACAAAACTCTCGCGCTCACGCTCACTTTTTGTTAACATTCGTCGTCGCATGTTTCATTCTTTTAATTATTAAAGTATAATGGGATGAATACACATATTTGTTTTAGAAATAATGAAATAACTCTATTAATTTCAAATACGTTTTATTACCGATTTTTAGTCGTTGTAGTTGCGTTAGGAACATTTTTTTTTGTGGCCGGGAGGTGGAAAATCTTTTATAGACTGAGTGTGGGAGTCCCCAGAACTATACTGGTATACCCACTAAAAACCACCTCCCCAAGTCGCCCTGACACCCCGCGGAACCGCCGTCTGGCATTACTTCACGGGGTGTAGGGTGTCGTCTGTGTCGGTGATGTGTGCGTGTGTATGATGAGTGTGTGTGTGTGTGTGTGCCACCCCGCGGAACCGCCATCAGGCATAACATCACGGGGTCTCAGTGTCGTTGTGTGTGTGTGTGTGTGAGATGTGCGTGTATGTGCAATGAACGGCTCGGGCACGTGGGGTCGCTACTTCCAAACGTCAACCACCCCTGCGGGAGCGTTAGGAATATCTATGAGACAAAAAAAACGATTAGATCCCATTTTAATCATTTCGGGGGAGGCGATGAGTCTAAAGTAACCGCGGCTGTGGTGCGTCTTGAATTAACAGAAACACTTTGTAACAAGTTTCGCGATGTCTGCTCAAAAATTACTTCTAGTCCTAAAGATACAATCAAAGATCTGGAGGATCTCGATGCAATCGTTACAGAAATTGATGACGTATATGAAATACTAGCACATCACATAATCAAAAGGTATCCCCTACAATTAATTTGCCTACACTCAATATTCCGCCTTTTTATGCATATTTTATAGTATACCAGGTGTTCGATAAAAAACGCCCAACGTAATAACTTTGTTATTTATTATCCGTTTAAATACTATTTATATATATAAAAATATATTTAAATATTTTTTCAAAATTAACTTCATTGGCAAATGACAGTCAACTCTAAATTTTTAAATGGCTGCATACACTTTTCTTATTCTGAGTTCTCTATGCACTACACTTGACTATAATTTGGGAAAGTCCATTCGAAGGGCATTATTAAGATTATTAGATTATTAAACTGAACAAATCTTTGATAGAGAGTTTTATTGTTTAAAAATGATAGTCATCTCTCGTTTCGAGGATCTTATGAAATTGCAGTAAAAAATGCTTCTCTAGAGTGCCGATCATCTCAAAATTGAGAAATACGTGCGCTTTACTTTCATTTTATGAAAGATTAGTTAGAGGCCATATGGAGTAAATCTCTGTACCACCAATTTTAAATTCAGATGGTTATTACATTCCACATCACTTTCGTAATGAAACCTGATAGTAAAATAACTAAATGTCACGCTGTTGTGAATACGGCTGACATCAAACAGATGTACAGACAAATATTGGTTCATGCCTTATTAATTAACGGTGTTAATTATGGCATTTCATTGGCTCCATACTTAGCTATTCGTACGATCCTCGAATTAACAAGAATCAAACAATCAACATATCCTTAATTCTTATGTCGAAACCTCAGATATCTATGTAGATGATCTTGTCTCGGAATGTTCATCCTTGCCAGAAGCCAAACTTCTAGTCAAGGGAATTACTTATCTTTTGAAATTAGGAGGTTTTGAATTACCTAAGTGGACTAGTAATATTCAGGCCCTATTTACTGATGTCGCTGATTAGTCAGATGCATTATTATTGCCGTTGGACGACTCTGAAGATCCTTCTGCCAAAATACTAGGTCTTCATTGGCAAACAACAATAGATTGTTTTTTCTTTACAGTAAATCTGGTAGATAGGCCTTGTACTAAACGCACTATTTTATCGGATGTCGTTCGTATCTTTGATCCTTTTGGATTAATTTCTCCATTATCATTCTTTGGTAAGGAGTTAGTCCAACACTTATGGATACTTGTCTAGATTGGGATGAAGTTCCTCCATCTTATGTCGTAGAAGGGTGGTTAAAATTTAAATTACAATTGTCGTTGCTAGCTTCTTTAAAATCCCTCGTTCTCTTTTGTGATGCTTCAGAGGTAGGCTTTGTAGCTGACATTTAAGTTCGTGCTGTGTCGGTAGATAAAGCAGACACATCTCTTATCTGCTTTAAATCAAAGGTAGCTCCATAAAGAGAATTTCAATTCATCAGCTTGAATTGTGTGCTGCAGTTCTTTTGTCAGACCTTATTGAATCTATTGTGGATATCTTTAAAGATATTATAACATTTCACGTGGCACTTGAATATTTAGTTAGACATGTTCAAGGATATCTTTAAAGATATTATAACATTTCACGTGGCACTTGAATATTTAGTTAGACATGTTCAAGCTGCAGTATTCTCTGAGGAAATCTTGAAACTCAATTAAGGTAAACCTTGTACTAAACATCTTGATCCGATTGAGATGAAACTTTAAAGTTAAGGTTTTATAAAGCTTTTGGTGAATATTCAAAGACCGGAAGTGGATGTTTACTCGAGGCCGTTTTTGGTTTTCTTCAAATATTTTTTTTAATATGAAAAATATTAGAAATTTTTTTTAAACAAAAGTTAAAGGGAATGAGAAACAGAACAAGTTGTATTAAAAATATTTTTCATAAAATTTTTAATTTTCGAGAAAAAAAAAATAAAAATTAAAAATTTTGACATTTTTTGCCAATTGCTACTAAGCTATTGAAGCTACATGAAATTTATATAACAAATAATTGTAGAGAATTTAAAAGTGAACAAATTATTAAGAATAGCCTTTTTGTGTAAACCTCATAGCTTTCGACTAAAATATAGGTAAAGTACTATACTAACTACCATTTTTGTTTTAATTCAGTGCTAATAAATAAACCTATAAAAATAATATAAATAATATCCATACATAATTTAGACTGCACAAGAATTGGGCAGAGTTCATTCTAGATGATCTTCCACTCGTACTCTGAAGGATTAAATTCTTCTGCTGACGCTTCTGTCAAACTGGAACGCACAATATTTTAGAGACAATCTTCATCCGGATTCTCAAATGTTGTATTATCTACTATTATAACAGTTTTGGATGCTGCCGTGTCGATGTGAAGTTGAAGTCAAATCAAACATGTCAGCTTTCCATGTATGCGTTGTTTTCGAGTGAAACCTAGGTTTCTAACTGGAACGCACAATATTTTAGAGACAATCTTCATCCGGATTCTCAAATGTTGTATTACCTACTATTCAAAGTCAAATCAAACATGTCAGCTTTCCATGTATGCGTTGTTTTCGAGTGAAACCTAGGTTTCAAACACAAATAATGGATGGATTGCCTATTTCTCGTGTGTCGCAGGTCAAACCGTTTGCACGCACTGGAGTTGATTTTGCAGGCCCGCAAAACTTGCAAACATTGCAACAGCGTTCTAAATGGCGTACGCTAGAGGACGACGTCTGTGAAGATTCCTTAGTACTCGTAAAACAAGACAATGCGTTCCCTTTGAAATGGCATATGGGACGTATTAAAAAGCTCCATCGAGGAAAAGATGGCATTGCAAGAGTAGCTACCATACGAACCTCTTTGTTGTAATTGGTAAAGCTTGCAATCTTACCTTTTGACTCATTAAAAATCTAATGATTTTTGGTGGGCGGAATGTTTAGAATTCATTGATTGATTGTAACATTCCCGCTTCTCAATTTTGCGGTGCTGGGCGTGGGTTGTAGTAAATGTAAAATCCGTTTTATTGAATTAAACAAAGTGTATTAACAAATAACGAAATAAATATAAACAATAACTTATACTAGTAAAAATTGAACATGGAAAATATTCCGAGATAAAACAAAATTAAATTGACAATGTCCACAACTAAACATGGGCGCCACTCAGTAATAACGTACTGAGACATATCAGGGAACACAATAAATGTTTTTGTAGCTCTTCAATGAAATTACTATAAGGTAGTAATAATTAAAAAAAAAATAACTTATCTGCTCCAAAGTCAGCATGCACTCACTCAATGTCTCTCGTTCCAACGCAGTCCAAGTGCGTTGTTTTCAGCGGTACGGGAACAGAAACAATGTACGGTAAGACGGCAAGGCAACGCAAAATGGCTTCACTTGGGAATTAATAACTGGGCTCCCAGAAAGTGCTCACGGTTCAAACCTCCAGTACGGACCTCGATCAACTATTTAGCAGTACGTAAACTGTACGTGCTATCGACAAACTTTATACCCCAAGTAAAATCGGCTAATATGTCTCCCGATTTTTCTAACCAAAACTGCCGCTCTTTACACGACCAAAACTCTCGCTGCTTTGTTTTTCATGACAAAAACTGTCGCCCACGCCGCATCGCTTTTCGTTTTTTTCTACGCCGCCCTCGATCAAAACAATACTCCCGGTATCTCTAAGTTTAACATAAACAAAATATATGCGCTATTTGAAAATAGCATTGCTACACTACCCCTCTCCCTCATAAATAAAAATCTTAGGATGATTTTTATCTTTTTCTCCAGATTATCTCTCGTTTAAGTTAAGTGGCCCGAAATAAGGTTTTAAGTCTTTGATGTGTCATTTACCGACATCAACACCGTCTTCGTCGCACAATTGATAAACAACTGCAGAAATTACTTTCTTCACCGAACATAGTATATATTTAGGTGCTAGCTTGGCGGCAAATTTATCAACAGCGCTCGATAATACTTTATTTGATTTCCACACGAGATCGCCCTCTTCGAAGCGAATGTCGCGCTTTCTAAGATTGTAAGTCTTGGCATTCCGAGCATATGCCTTGTCTAACCGCGTTTATATAGTCTGAAAGATGTTTGATATTTCCGAAAGTTTTTCCGCGTAGCTCTTACGTGAAGCCGTTGATATTTCGACATCACCCTCATCCAGAAACGTTCCGAAATAGTCTCCAAGAATCGGTACCGTACGACCGAATACATGGGTATTAGGCGAAAATCCCGTAATTTCGTGTACCGCGGATCGAATCGCGTAGCCAATGCGATAAATTTCCTCGTCCCACTTGTCATGGTTTGCATCAGTTTTTATGTATGATCGTATAACCGATAACGCGATTTACCCTTTCTGTAAAATTCACTTGAGGATGATACTTCGCATTGTACCATAACTTTTGTATCCCGTACTGTTTAATCAAGTTTCGAAATTGAGAACTAGTGAATTGGGTGCCGTTATCTACCATAATTATCTGTGGGACACCGAACAATAAGAAAACTCGATTCTCCAAATATTTCGTAATATCATTAGACTTTGCTTTTCTCAACGGTTCGACAAACACAAATTTCGAAAACCAATCTGTTATGACAAGCAAAAACGTATTCCCTTTTTTTGAACGCGGTAAGGGCCCTACAAGGTCAAGCGAGATAACTTGAAAAGGGAAACTAACCTCCTTTTGCTTTCCCATTAACCTAGCGCAGGGAGTGTTAGGCGACTTTTGCGAACCGCATACTCTACAAGCGTTTGCGTATTTATATACATCGTTTTCATTTTTGGCCAATAGTACTGTTCGCGAACCCGTCTAAGAGTTTTGAAGTGTCCAAAATGTCCGGCACTTCAAATGTATCATGTGCGGATTCAAGTATAAGGGGTCGTTCTTCGTGGGGTATGATTTGTTTCCATTGATAATTATTCAACGGAAATTTATATCTATTCTCAAAAAATTTAAACAGTTTACCGTCACTGATACGAAACCTTGTGTATTTCTCCGGATTATTTTTGACTTCTGATAATAATTTAATATACCACTGATCCGTTGAATTATTTTCAACCGCGCTGACGATAGGCATACGCGAGAGCGTGTCCGGTACCGCATGGAGTTTTCCTTTTCTGTGCTCTAGAGTCATGTCAAATTGCGATAATTTCATGGCCCACCGAGATAAACGGCCTACAGGGTCTTGCATTTTAGTCAGCCATAACAAAGAGTAGTGATCAGTCACTGCTCTAAAACGCGTACCCTCAATATAAGGACGGAATTTTTCTACGGCGAAAATAAGTGCCAGACATTCGCGCTCGGTTACGGAATAATTTCTCTCCGCCTTACTTAATGTTCTGCTAGCATATGCTATAACATGCTCGCCGCTGTCTGACATTATTTGTGATAGTACAGCCCCCACACCGACGTTAAACGCATCCGATTGAACAATGAATTCTTTAGAGAAATCGGGTGCTGTTAGTACTAGTGCGGAAACTAAGGCATTTTTAATTTTAACAAAAGCTGACTGTGCGTCTCCTGACCACAGAATCTGATTCCTTTTTCTCTTGCCATGCAATAACTCATTAATAGGTGCAACCAGAGTAGAAAAATCTTTTATGAACTTTCTGTACCACGAGCAACATACCCATAAAACGTTTAATCTCAGTCGCGGTTCGTGGGACCGGATAGTTCAGTACCGACGATATTTTGTCAGGGTCTGTATGTAGCCCTTGCTCATCAACAACGTATCCCAAATATTTAAGCGATTTTTTTTACAAAACTCGCACTTCTCGACATTAACGCTAAGAGAAGTCGTTCGTATACTTCATCCAAAGTCTTAAGGTGTTCCTCAAAACTTTTATTAACTACAATTAGGTCGTCTAAATAGACAAAAATATTAGGCTCCATTTCAGGACCAAAAATCTCATCCATAAGGCGTTGTTGAGTCTGGGCCGCGTTATTTAAACCAAATGGCATTACGTCGAACTCAAATAGACCGCGGCCTAATATAGAAAAAGCAGTCTTTTTTTAACGCAACCTATCTAATATGTTATCTAAACGGGGAAGAGGATAAGCATCGCGTTTCGTCACCGCGTTTAATTTTCGCCCATCGAAACAAAACCTATATTCGCCCGATTTTTTTTTTTGACTAAAAGCACGGGAGATGACCACGGCGACTTACTTGGTTTAATAACTTTTAATTGAAGCATATTGTCAATCCCGGAATTTAAGTGTTGTTGCATCGCCGGAGATAACGGAAAAGGTCTTACTTTAAACGGTTTCGAGTCACCTGTATCGATAAAGTGTTCAACGAGGGATGTGCGACCCAACCCGTTAGAGGAAAGATTTACAAATTTTTGTATCCTCTCATCGAGTTTTGCGGCATCAATCGGTGTAAGTAACGCACGATTACTGACACCACACACATTTGGTTTCGTGTTTTGACTTAAATCAATGTCAACTTTATTTGAAAACCAATTATCGGTAGTAAAATCAACACGGACCTTATATTTTTTTAGATAATCCATTCCAAAAATTAAATTCACTTCCAATGATGGTACTACCAGACATTCAATGTGATATTTAACATTTGCAGTCTCAAAAGAAATGTTTGCGCTTCCAATAACTTCTTGTGAAACTCCATCTGCCGTTTTTACTGAGGAAATTCTATTTGGCAGTATATGGATTTTGTTCTCCTTAAGAAATTTGTAGAATTCCGAACCAATTACCGATCGGTTCGCCCCGGTGTCTATTAGCGCGCTAAGTTTTTTGTTAAAGATAGTTACTTCAATATGAGGTCTATCATCCCCATCTCTATAATAAAATAAATTGTTAATTGCTAATCGTGGAACGCACAATTGTTTCACCCTTTCTAGCCACGATAGCCAGCCCGGGCTGTTTTATTTTCGGTCTTAACGATAATCCTGAGGGAATATCGACCTCCCTTTGTTCTAGTTTTTTGAGCACTTAGGACATTGAAGTTTATTAACCCCCCTTTTGCCACAACCATAACAAAACTGCAATTTTTTGTTTAATCTGCAATTACTGAAAGTGTGACCACCCAAGTAGTATATGGGGCACTTGGGACTGGGAATTTTGCGGTTAGGCGGCAGCGATTGAGGTGTCATCCCGCTATCTTGTCATTCTTATCGGGTGGCATCCGGTGCGAGCGCACATTTCCATAAGAGGCAATGAGTGCGAATATAGTGTTGTGGTCAATGAAAGAGTGAGAAGGAGATAATGGAGTGACGAGTGTACCAACTTAAATCTTATCGCACTAACACAAATTCAATTGTGGTGTTGCCAACTGAAATAATAATAATAAAAGTAGATTTCTTTTTTTCGCGCGCGCCATCTTTTATCAAGAAGGGTTGCAGATTTCTGCAGTTCGAGAATAAATAATTATTGTTAAATTTATTTCGCCTGCTGCTCATGATGATGATGATAAGGAATGGCCCAAGGTAAAATTGCGGCAAAGTTCAACCGGATGTGGCATGCACGTTCGTTATTTTTCACGTAAAAATATTAAACGAATTGATTTTTAAAATCATACAATGAGAATAAATGAGGATGTGGTTAGATGATAATGTCTTAAGAAACATCGTGTTCAGACTTGTATCTCAATGCTGATTGGTTGATAGAAATCGATCCGATAATATATAATGAAAATTTATTAAGAATAATATTTAGTACTGAGATGTCTGGTGATTTAAGACTAAGTTTGTTACGTAAAAAAAAGGTTCGACTTGATAGGGAATTGAAAGTGTGGTTAAATAAATTGGAACTATTAAAAAGTGAAATAAAAGTAAAGAGTGCTAAATTAAAGGAATATCGAGATTTAATTGCAAAATTTGAAACATTATCAATATGGTAAGATATTTATTTATTTTCTCATCTTGAACAGCATAGATAAATTTAATTTTGAATTTACAGCAATCAATAGATTCGGACTGGTCTTCACGATGGAATCGGGAGGGTTATTACTACGTAAATCCGGATACCAATTATTATTTATCCGATCAACAGGCCAGCGAATTTGTTGAGGCCGGTTTTGAACTGGATAAGGTGTGTTTGTATGAGTACAATTACAACGCATGGAAAAACAATCAAGAAAAAGAAGAACTGTATCAGAAGTACATCAAACAAGATAAGCAGCAGAAAACGGAAATTATCGACTTGTGTGATGAATGCAGTGATGATGATGATGATGATAACGATGAAGGAATCAATAAATTTCTAGACAGCATGCTATCCGATTTTGATACTGAGGTTCGTAATGAAAATAAATTTATTCACGAGGCAAAATATAATTTAAATAAAAGTGTGTATGTTGCTGTTGGTCTAAGTCCAGCAAGAGGATTTTTTCCAGCAATAAGACTGTCCGGACGAAAAAATATGAATGTTTCATTTTTACACATCGAATGGAATCAAATTGTAAAACACATGGGAAAAATTCAAACATTTTTCAATCCTATTAAATCATCATCTCGAAAACGGAAATTAAGCCATGATGATGACAACAATGAAAATTATCAAATTCAAATGGAAATTGAAAAGAAACCCATTTTAAAGATTTTCGCAGAATGTGAAATTCTTTTCGTGACAACTTGCAATGGTAAGAAACGAATTCGCATTGATAAAAACAAATCCAGCATAATTCTCAACAAAAAATTATTTGATCGACTTTACGAACTGATAGATATAATAGAGTGCCGTATCAAACAAATTGAAAACATTTCCTTCTTAAAATTTTACAACCATTGTCTGGAAGAAGTGGTTCGTTTGGAAAACGAAAATAATGACATCAATGCCTTGAAAGTTCTTGCGTGTGCTCTACGAGATAAAGCAGAAAACATTGAAAACGTCGAGTGTTTACTGGAGGCCTTAATATATAACACAGATAAGGTGAAAAAAGATTTACTGTCCTCTAGAACATTGTCTGTAGTTAATATTCATCAATATGACTGGTGATAATAAGGAAGTTGCATTACTACAAAAAATAAATAATGCAATCGATGCTTATTACGAGGGACGTTTAACAAGTGACCATTTAAAATATCTACCAGAGTATTACACGAGCAAGATTGAAGGATTGGAATTATTTAAAATTTGGCATTTATTATCCTCAAAATGGAAAAACGATAAAGATTTTCAAAGAAGACTTCCATGTTTCGTGCATTATAATACGGGAAGAACTCAAATTGACGAACCGCCATCACCAAAGTACAAGTGTCGCGAGTGTATAAATTCCAACAAGTGACAATATTTTATTTAGTGGTAAACTGACCTGCAGAAATGAACATCGCAAACTTTTTAGTGCTCGCAAATATTTTCAACGGTACGTTGTTCGTGACACGCCCAAAAAATGTAGAACACTGCTACATCGCAATTGATTTCGACTACACCCTTGATGAATCATGGTCCCGTATGATGACAAACAACCAATCAAGACCGCATACATGCAGTATTGTATTGGAAAAGAAACCAACCGATGTGGATGTTCTTCGATACAAGATTCGATACAGTACAACAATATCCGAGATCACAGGTGTTAAAGTGTTCACCGAGCAATGGAAGACCATCTTGTACAACGATAACGCTGCAAGGATATTCCCTGATGTCTATGATGAATTATGGACTCACAAAATTATTAATACATTATTATTAACTTTTATATTTGTAACAATAGGTTTAGTAATTATTTTAGCAGCTGTACGATATTATAATGTATATTGTCCAATAAAATATGAATTTTATGTGATACATTTTTATTTTCCCAAGTTTTATTCATTTTCAGGTTAAAAAAAAAAATAAAAATCGGTAAAATTATATTGTAAAATATTTATTTGAGAAAAAGTACATACAAAACTATTGACTTAAAAGTATTTTAGATAATAAGGACTTTATTTCAGTTAAAATATCTTTTCGAGGGCACGATATATCGAATAGTGCATTATCCCTCTTAGTTGCGCTTGATAGTACTTTTGAAAATTCATCATATTCATAAGTATACGTATCATCAAAGAAATAAAGTTTACCATTTGTATAACGAAAAACTCCACTTATGTTTGGAGGAATTCCGGGAAATTCCCGTGAAATAAATCCGTTTCGGTTAACCTTAAAATTACATTCATTTAATTGAACGAACATATTGTCATTACAAAATACATAAGTTTGACCTGTATATGTATTAACAGCCCCTTTTACATCACATCCGAATGGTATTTGCACCTGAGCATGAGTCATAGGTGGACTTCTAAGTGTTAACGAGTTTGAATCAATAATATAGATGTATTTGTTTGCAAAAATCACAAAATTTTGATCAAGTCTCTGATAAATGGCATCAATTTTTGTAAACTTTGGAGATAAAAACTTCAGCCATTGTGTTATTAATAAAGGAGAATTAATTGTGTCTTCATTAAGCACTTTATACCATACCCATTTATGATAAAATATGTATAAATGATCTTTTGCAACCAAATAGGCATCTACATTATGAAAGTTGCATAATTTAGGTGGTGGGGATGATGCACTGTTCGCAGTTCCATCTATTAGTGCAGTTACTGTCGTTGCTGTTGTGGTTGTTGTTGTTGTTGTGGTAGTTTTAATAATTTTAGGTCCATACAATTTTTGAATCCCTATAATATCGTCATCTGATAAACTGCTTGTAAAATTTCTTGGTGAATACAAAGCATACATTATCGCATCATCTCGAAGGGAATGATGAAGCCCCAAAGAATGTCCAATTTCATGAAGTAAAACAGCAAACAAACTTGTTTCAGAGTCTGGACAAATTGTTTTGTAGCACCAGGATTCTTCTTTATCTAAATGTATCTCAACATGTCCTTGTGAAATTGATGGAAAATAAGCATGTCCTAAAATAAATCCAGGACCGTCAAAATCAAAGCGACAGTATTCTCGATTATTACACTTCACATATTTATGTTGTCTTAGTTGAAATGATATAATTAAATTAGGATTATATTTATCATGTACAAATTCCAAATTGGAATGTTTTTCCCAAACTTTGAATGCTTCACTTGCTATTTCAATTTCTTGCTTAGTTCCTCTTATGAAATGCCAAGAAATCCTCGTAAAATTCCATTTCATCCATGATGCACCGAGGGTGTAACTATCAATATTATCTGATACACCACATCGTCTTTGTTTCATGACAGTTATAGTTTCATTGTTTAGTCTTCCATCTATTTCAAGATCATAGTTTTCTTGAAATTTTTCAATCGCGTTCTTAAATATTGGATTTTGCTCTTCGGTAATTTCTTTAATCAAGTCCGTTGTACCGTTGATGTACCCATATCTGTAGAGATATTTCACGGCATCTTGCAATTCGATTGAATGGACAATTACAGTTAGTACCGATAGCAAAAGGATTTCAGGAAAAATAATAAGCATAACGACAGTCTCGCGGGGGAGTCAATTAAACTACTGAATATATTTTTTTTAATAGCCATATATTTATACAATATATTACAAAACATTTGATTTCTCTATCCAACTATTTTGTGATTTATCCAGTCCAAGCCACTTGACATAAACTTTGTTTCCCTTTTTTCTTAAAATCTTCTCCACTAGATAAACATCGGGATGCTTAACCTTCTGAAGTTCCTCAGCATAAAATGTTCCAGATATGGGTTGACCTGCAGTATCTTCTAAGAAATACACTGTTGGGCTACTTATTTTAATTGATTTTATTTTAAATAACTCCGTCGACCAGTTTGCTGTATATCCCTTATCAAATATGGTCTTTTGTTTACTAATGCGAACAATGTCGCCCACGCTAAATAGCTTCTTTCCTGCGATTTTGATATGGGAGTAAACAGTGTTTAATAAATTACGCTCTTTATCTTTGGTGACGTCACAAGGTCGCATTCCAGTTGTACTATGTTTCCGTTTATTGTAGGCGTCGGTAATGTCTTTCAGAACATCTATCCAGCGATACTTCCCACGCAGACTAAATCCCTGATAAATCTTTTCCTTTAATGTTCTAATCACACGTTCTGCCATAGATGCTTTAATAACAGTGTATGTGGAATAATGATTTACATTATGTTTTTTCATTAAAGCACTACAATGGCTGTTGTAGAATTCTTTGCCTTGATCTGTCTGCAAATTTTTGGGAATTCGACTATCCTTTAGAAATACCTCTTTGAATGCAGCACTCACGTTAACACCGCTTTTATTTTTTAACGGCACCGTCCATAGATACTTGGAAAAGCAATCGATAACTACTAGTATGAATTTATAACCTTTATTTTCTCGAGCATAAAGACCAAATTCGGCTAAATCAGCTTGCCATAAATCGTCTAATCCTTTAATAATTGTACGCCTACGGGGAAAATTTACTCTAGCTGGCTTGTGTAATTCCTTAACTACATCCTCTTTAAATTTACTCATTGTGCCGGGGGTTCTTCGTCCACTGAATGTCTACCTCCTAATTCTCTTTTAACAAAATCAATTGCACCTGGAAAATCCAATTTTGGTAGTGTCGGTGTAAAAATCGTATGCGTTGTTAATGGTTCCGCTATAGGTTTTGGACTCGTCTCCACACGATCCTGTTTTAGAAAATCAATTTGTTTCTGGAAACTATTAATAACATCTGTCATATCCTTATATGGATAGAATCGACTATCTAGCATTTGAGGAATGCGTAATTGTATTGTCTTTTTATACTCGCTAAGATTTTTTGCTACTAATTCAGTGGATTTTGCTACAGTTTCAATGGACTCTGAATTTGTTTTTATAAGTTCTCCCATATCTGATAATTTTTTTTGCGCATCTGAGAAATTCGTTTTAATTGTCTCTAATTTATTTTCAGTCTGTTTAAATTCATCGTCAAATTTTGTTCGTATTTTGGTGATCTCATTCTTGAGTATATTAAAGAGATGAACCCTTGAATCACTCGCTTCTTTATTGACACTTTGAACGAATTTTTTTGTGGCAACATCGTTTGAATCTAGTGGATCTAGAACACGTTTTAAACGTTTATTCTCTAAATCGAAATGTCCGTCATGTGTTAAAGAAAATCCTACTCCAGGAGGTCCTCTGGGCAAACTTATCCGCTCTCCTGAAGAAAATCGTCCGAATTTGTCGACACTCATTATGCAACTGATTACATAATAATAATACCAGCTTCTTTTAATTCCTCCTCAATGGATGCAATCTCATTTTCATGAGAATTATTTCCAGCCTTTCTTGATGCGTGAAGTAGCCACAAGCGATCAATCAGTTCATTTGGATCGTCCCAATAAACGTTTCTGTAGGGTTTTTCTTCAACACGCATCTTAGAATCGAATCCTTGCCCACGGGTAAATTTCTTACGAGTATTGGGGCGTGATGAAGACACCGGGCGCGAAATCGTTGTTACTGATTGAGGTGAATCGTCCGATAACGGCTTTAGCAGAGGTTTTATAATTGATCTGTATTTAAAGGATGGATTTCCTCTTATCTGTTTCGAAGGATCGCAATCGCGATGTAAAGTATTTGTCCTCCTGAGAATATCGATATAATTTCTCTTATCATCTTCTGTATATGCCATAGGATCCTTTCTGAATAGTAATTCATATAAACCCACGGTTCCTGTATAACGAACTTTTTCAATTATTAAATCGTTTCCATCCAAATCTATATCAGACTTTCCAATTCGAAATTTATCATTTTCTGGATTGAATGTTACACCAAAAACCGTATCAAAATCATCACTACCCGCTCGAATTAATTCTTCAATATATTGTCTAGGATAAGGCGCAAATCTTGATAAATATTCTTCTATCACAGTAGGATCCGGTTCTTGAACGGGTGTAATATTAATGGAGGGATCTGATCTTGGTAAACTACTTTCAAATACATCTTCATCTTGCAGAAAATCCAATTGTCTTGGTACCTGCTCTATTCTGGTAATCGTCTCCTTATTGTCATCAGTATAATTTATCTTGGGCGTAGAAGCAGATAGTTTTTTCGGAAAAAACTCCGACTTCACCATATGCATGTCTGATGCACCCTCAGTTTTAATGATTGATTTCAATGGTTCCGTGATTGGCTTGTATAATTTCTCCAAAATGTCATCCTTTTCATGCCGATTTAATTTTAGAGCTAACGATTTTTTTCTAATAGCTTTTTGAACAGATATTATTCTTCTTTTGATATCAGTCATATTCGGTACGAGCAGCAGTTATTCCAATACAAGTAGCAGATATTCGGAAACAGATAGCTGTTATTTAAAAAAACAGGTAGCAGTTATCCTAAAACAGCTGGCTGTTATTCCAATACAGGTAGCTGTTATTCAGAAACAGGTAGCAGTTATCCTAAAACAGGTGGCTGTTATTCCAATACAGGTAGCTGTTATTCCGAAACAGGTAGCAGTTATTTTAAAAACAGGTAGCGGTTATTTTAAAACAGGTAGCAGTTATTTCAAAAACAGGTGGCTGTTATACAGAAACAGGTAGCGGTTATTCCAATACAGGTAGCTGTTATGTTTTACACACCTGTTTTCAAACTGATATAAATATTGATTACTCCAGTATTATATACTCATCGAGCCCTCTTCTGTATCTCCCTTTCGATATGTCTGAATCTTTATCGATTACTAGAAAACCATATTTTTCTTTCCAACATTCCGAACATAGATTCCTGAACTGATCAAACTGCATATCACTACTAACATGATCATTATACACATGTCTAAGATTAAGTTCATCTTGTTTAAACAAAATTATAAAATTCGCATTGTCGCGAATTAGATGTTTAGGTATACGCGTATAAGTTTGGCAGAGGTAAAATGAGTCAACGTCTTTGTGTCGGCCCATGCTGAAAAACTCTCTGATCTTATCCTGCTTGTCGCACGCAACATCATCGAATATGAATATTGAATTCCGATTCGCTTCACTCGGACTCATTATCTCATCGTTTTCTTTAAACGGATAATATTTTACACTCGGAACACCATTCAAGACCGTTTCCAAGAAAGTATATTTCGGTTGATAAAGTGATTTGGAAAACACATAAACATTCTGAAATTTCAGCCCATTATCGTTGAACAGAAGTGATAACATAACATTAGATTTTCCACAGTTGGACGGTCCACAGATTATCGAGCGAACAGAATTTGGTAACAAGCTGCTATGCCTTCGATTTTGTTTTTTTCCAAGTCCCTCGCCAACCCACTGGTCTAAATTGGACACAGAAAGAGTCTGCTTCTGCTTAACAACCTTCATCGTACTGATTAAACTTGATACGCTGCAGCAGTATATAAATACCATCGGACCATATATATATTTTAAATGATTACCTACAGCGGAGAGGGTGTGATCAATTCACTGATCAATAAACTCCCGTTCGAGGCGCACGTACCAGGTTATCAGTATTGCGGTCCAGGCACAAAACTGGAAAAACGATTAAAACGCGGAGATCTCGGTATTAACCCTTTAGACTCGGCGTGTAAAAAACACGACATCGCTTATTCCAACAGTAACCGTTTGGAAGATCGCCACAAAGCAGATAAAGAACTTGAAGAAGCTGCCTGGAATCGGGTGAAAGCAAAGGATTCCAAGTTGAGTGAAAAGGCTACTGCTTGGGCAGTGACCACAGCAATGAAATTGAAAAGGAAATTAGGAATGGGCATTAAAAAGAGAAATGATGGAAAAATTTCCATGCACAAAGGTGTAGTGGCAAAGGCTCGAAAAGGATTGAAATCGTTTAAGAATAAAATCAAAAAACCTGGAGGTATTAAAGAGGGCAGTAGTGTTGCACTATCAGTGGCTAAAGCAGCCGTTCGAGAAATTGGGGGCAAAAGAAAAATTCGAACACCTCGAGTTATACCAGTTCCAAAACGAGGCGGAATACTACCACTTATTCCGATATTTGCCGGATTAAGTGCTCTTGGATCATTAGCCGGAGGCGCTGCAGGAATTGCAAAAGCAGTAAACAGTGCGAAAAGTGCTCGACAAAAACTCGAAGAAGCTCAACGACACAACAAAACGATGGAATCAATTGCGCTCGGCAAGAAAGGTGGACAGGGTCTTTACTTGAAACCGTATAAACGCGGTCTCGGTTTGTACATGAAACAACATCCAAAAAACTTATAAACAGCCTACCCAAGCGTGCACTTACCGATGTAGATTTAAGAAAATTCACCAAAAATATCAAGGATTTTAGAGGTGTGTTCATGCGAGATAAACTACCTTCGAAACCGTATCGTAATGAATCTGCAATAATCAATTTAGATTCGATACGAGGTATGGGCACGCATTGGGTGGCATATAAAAAGCGTGGGGGTGTTGTTCATTATTTTGACAGTTTCGGAAATTTACCACCGCCGTTAGAGTTGAGACGATACTTTCGCGGTCTTGTAATTAAATACAATCATGACAGATATCAACAATTTGATACTTTCAATTGCGGACATTTATGTCTGCATTTCTTAGATGATAAATAGAAATGTCATGTGGAAATAAGTTTAGTCATGTCTCAGACATTTACACTGCAAAGTTCGACGAGTGTACTCTCCGATAGTTATTATCCACCCATCGAACTTGATTCTGAAGAATCTTATTGTTTAGGACTGATTGGTTTTCATTCATATCATACAATACCGAATATTGAAGAGGGAGTAAACAATAAATTTATTTACAATAAAAAGGAAATTATAATACCATCCGGTTCGTACGAAATCGCGAACATTGAAAAGTATTTGCAAAAGCAGCTGTTAAAACTATTCGGCGTTGACAGGGTCGTCAAGGAAACCCTCGCTGATAAACTGTTATCGCTGAAACCGAATAATAATACATTAAAATGCGAAATTAAAAGTAAATTCGATATAGATTTTTCACCTGAAAAAGGCACGATTGGTAAATTATTGGGATTTTCAGGTAAGGAAATTTTAAAAGCGGGTATTCTTCACATATCAGATTTACCTGTGGAAATTGTAAAAGTAACTAGCATACGTGTTGAATGTAATATTGTAACGGGTGCGTATTACAATAGCAAATTATCTCATACTTTATTTGAATTCACGCCGACAGTCGATCCGGGATATGCAATTATTATAGAACCGAAAAATATTCTTTATTTACCTATAAATACAAAATCAATCAGTAATATAACAATTCGAATTCTTGATCAAGACGGTGATCCGGTTAATTTTAGAGGAGAGAAAATTATCATTCGCCTAGAATTAAAACGAGTACCTAAGTAGTATGGGCATTCAATTTAAAAGCAGCACCGAGAATCAAAGTTCATATAAATTGACATTACAAAACAAATTATCCATCAGTCCTGTGAAGACGTCTCCCAAGATAACATTGGCTAATCGTGCAAGATTGCAGTCTATGGGATATAAGCTTTCTCCCAACAACAACCACAAAAATCATCATGGTTAAATTAGATATATTTAGTGACATCGTGTTTGACGAAACGTTAGTCAAGTATCAATTTCACACGTATCAACCATCTTCAACGAATTTCGAGAAAAATGATGAAATTCGAGTTGTTATTCAGAATCAGGATATTTGTACGGCACCTTGTGATAGCTACATTTACATCTGTGGCAAAGTGGATTTGCCAGATGCAAAACCGAATGACAAAAAATTTGAATTTGTAACCAATGCATTCAGTTTTTTGTTTGAAGAAATCCGATATGAATTAAATGGTGTGGAAATTGACAAATGTCGCGACGTTGGAGTTACGAGCACGATAAAGGGTTTGCTATCATTTCAAAAATCTTATGCTAACGGACTCGAAATCTCGGGATGGGCGTCTACTGGAAAACATAAGATCTATTACGATGGCAACAATAAATTCTACGTTTCGATTCCCTTGAAATATCTCCTAGGATTCGCTGAGGATTATCACAAAGTAATTGTGAATGCAAAACAGGAGTTAATTCTATTGCGATCCAGTACGGATAAAAACTGTTATGTAGGACCCGAAAGCGCCAAATTGAAAATCCTAAAAGTGGAATGGCGAATGCCCCACGTTCATGTAAACGATGAAATACGCTTGAATATGCTGGAACGTTTACAAGCCGACAAACCGATTGTAATGCCTTTTCGCAAGTGGGAAATTCACGAACTACCCGGTCTAAGACAAACCACTAAAGATATATGGAGCGTTAAAACGTCAACAAATCTAGAGAAACCCCGTTACGTAATCATCGCTTTTCATCAGGACAGAAAAAATAACCATCTGAAAGATGCAACCAATTTCGATCATTGTCTAATTCGAAACATTAAGGTGCATTTAAATTCTGAATCATACCCTTACGATAACTTGAATCTAGATATTAGAAGTGGAGATTATTTACTTGCATATCAGATGTATACAAGATTTCGAGACAGTTATTATGGATCGAATCAAGATGGTCAAGGTCTAGATCCATATTTAGATTTCAACGAGTTCAAACATAGAATGCTGTACGTGTTTGATCTCTCGAAACAAAATGAGAGGTTGAAATCTTCAACTGTTGATTTGAAAATTGAATTGGAAGCGGATGATCCATTTAATGAGAACACGCGGGCCTACTGCCTCATTCTTTGCGACGCAGTTGTCGAGTACACGCCGTTATCAGGAATTGTTCGAAAAATTGTTTAGATAAAACATGGATGTAGTAAAAATAAAGAGTGTAGTGTTCAGTTTGCCGGCAATTACATTTATATATAACGAAGATAATGATGAAAATCGTGATACCGAAGAGGACGTAAAGTGGATACAAGTTGCAGCGGATAAAATTCGATTTAATGATCGTGTGAAAAAGGTCGGAGATATCTTGGAGCCAATTTTATTGAAGAGGATTAATCCTAAAAAACGACTGATTATTGATATTCAAGGATTCAACGTGCCCGAATTTTCACCCAAAGAATTGGTTTTCAAGTATATCAACGGTCCTAGTTACATGTATTTTATGAAACCATCAAAATCCTTTATAGATGTACACGCTCAGTTCAAGAAACAAATAATTTGGTTAGAAAATAATTATCATTGTTTACGATACAGTAGCGGAGATATTAACTCCAATAAGTTAAATTTAATTTTTAATATGTTTCCCGCCGATGAAGTTTATGTAAAAGGGAGCCAAAAGGCTGAATATTTAAAATTATTTTACAAATATGTTATTGATTTAGGCTTAGATAATAATTGTCCTAATTTAGGAAAAACTCATAATTATTGTAAGAATCATATCAAACAATATAATGTATGTAGTTTAAATAATGTTGAAATTTTACATAATTATATATTATAATAAAATCAGTATATTTCATTATGTTTTTTTTATTATTTTTATTGAACCCTTAATATAATGTAAACGATAGAAAATTAAAAAAAAAATGCAGGAGGTAAGTTACAAATTTCATAATTTTCCGCGCGTGTGTGTGTGTGTGTGTGTGTGTGTGTGCGCTTTTATCGTTGCGGTATAGGAAATTGAGACTTCGCAGTTGGAGTTACGTCAGGCAGTTTATACAGTGAATTCGTGATGGAACAAGTACGTTTATTGGAGGAAGAAATGATCGATATTCAAAACATCTTAAACGAAACAACACCTGACAAGCCGATTGATAATAAAATATGTCCGGAGCTAAAGAAACGAGAGCATTCTATCACTGTTGGGAATTTTACATACGTTAATAAAAAGACTTATGAAAAGGAACATCAAGTGTGTTATGTATTATCGTATAAAACAGTTGACAGCGGAGTGGGGGCTCCTATTTTTTGCCTCAAGTGTTTTCACAATAATTTTTTGGAGGCACAAGAAAATAGTTTATGTAGATCAGTGCACGGATGTGTTAAGTTATATAGTGATCTCTTGCATGATAAAATATGCAGCCTTTGCGGTGATATACTGTATATATTATTTGAAAAAAACTTTTGTATATTTTGTTCCCTAAAAAAGTGAAAACGATGAACAATAGTTCGCGCCTAAATTAATTGTTAGTTCACGCCCATTTAGTTTTAGTCACGTGCTTAAGAATTGTGGATTGTACGCAGGTTTAACCTATAATTGTACTCTAGTTTCGCGCTTAGGATTGTGCGTAGAACATAGTAGTGGAGCTTGGCTTTTATAATCGTTAGTACTCACCGAGCAGTCAAACAAACAAGTTTGAAAAATTGTGAACAATGGATCTAAATAGAATAAATTCTCTGTGTAAGATAAAGGAGAGAAAGAAACTTATAGATTTGAAATTGGAGAGACCTTATAAAATTCTCGGAGGGAAGAAAATTATAACAAAATTTGGAGACGCCCTAGTACTGGAATTGGAGGGATTCGAGGTTTGGATGCCGAAACGGTGCAGCAATATCTTCACCGACGATCAGCTAATTCGGTTTGGAACCCCCATTAGTAAACTGCATATAAAAGTTTTGGAGATAAAAAAATGCGGAGTCAATAAAACACCCGAATTTGAATTTCTTGAAATTTAGGGTAAACAATATTAACTTTTAAATATATAAAATGCTTAACTTTCTTTTTTTTTTTGTTACAGTTGCTGTTTGTTTTGTTCGATATCTTTAGAACCCCTTATCCACACAGTGCTTTATATAATTATTACATTAATTTTGTACAATGTTTTTTTTTCTATGCTATAATAATGTTTTTTACTAAACATTTTTAATAATTAAAATAAATTTAATTCTAGAGAAAAATGTGTCTTTTTATTTTTTTAAACGAGTTTTCAGAGTTGACGTCAGGGAGGTAGGGGGCGTTGTGCGCACATCGATATAGTGATGAGGTTTGAGTTTTATAATCGTTAGTACTCGTCAAGAAGTCAAGTGAACTAGACATATTGTCAATTTAAAAAATGGATAATAATCAACATTTTGTAATCTTATCAGAATTAGCTACTTCGGTCAAGAAATTTAATTTTAGCAAAAGACGAATCGATTTTAAGTTAAAACCGATTCCGGAAAACGAAAATCCATTCGAGTGGATCAGTGCGGGGATAGACAATGTAGTTGGTTACCTAATTTCTAATTTGCAACCTGACAATCAAATTGGAATGACATTTTCATGTGATAGTTTCAAAGAAAAACTCCCCGGATATCTCAGTTTTCGTGCAGTGTCTTCGCTAAAAACAGCAGATGTGTGGGGAATTATTTCCTCTATTTTTCAAAGTAATTCTTCAGGGTTAAATACGGACACATTCAGAATTACGGTAACCATCATCGCAATACCCCGTGGGCGTGGCCGTAGAAAATTAAAATATAACTGTTTCGAAGAAGAATGCAGTAAACGTCGAGGGATTATTCAGATTCGAAATGATGACCAATTGTGTTTTGTGCGTGCACTTGTAGTGTCAATCGCTTACTCGGGACAAGACACTAATCGTGCAGATATTCGACGTAACAAGAGAAAAATTCAAGACCAAGAAGTAATAAAATTAATGACGGAATCTGGCGTAACGATTCCCAACGAAGGAGTCGGATTCAATGAAATTACGTCATTTCAACAATTTTTACAATCCAAATATAAAATTGTAGTCTACGAGTATGGTTATAAAGGTCGAAATATTATGTTTGAAGGCGACGTTTCTTCGTCTCTACCGAAATTAAATATATTACATTATAAAGGACATTATAATGTTATTACATCGCTCACTGCTGCATTTGCCTGTTCTTATTTCTGCGACGAGTGTCACACACCCTACAACGAGAAAAGTTCCCACAGATGTTTAAAAATATGTCCATGTTGTCAAATGGAATCAAATTGTAGTGAAATCCAAGATAAAATTAAATGTGATAATTGTAGGCGGTTATTTCGGGGACCGACTTGCTACGAAAATCATTTAGTCTGCGGAACTAAAAATGAAAGCAGGTCATTGTGTGAAAAAATTCAATACTGTGAGAGATGTTTTACGACATTCCAAGTTGACAAAAAAAAGAGAGTACATGTTTGTGGAGAGAGGTTTTGCAAAATTTGCGGAGTCTATCGACAATTTCCCCATTATTGTTATATGAAACAAAATAAAATGCAGCCTAATGTAGAAGATTTTCTATTTATTTTTTATGATTTTGAGACACGACAAGAGAAACCAGTGTCAGATAAACCTGGAGCCACTTTACATGAACCTAACCTATGTGTTGCTCACACAGCTTGTGATAAATGTGTAGATGAATCTGCGTTGCAGTTTTGTAATAAGTGTGGCTTTAAACAGACAATTTTCAACAAGGAAAATGTTGTTGTTGAGGAATTTATGAAATACTTATTGTCTATTCGAAAAAAATTTAAAATCGTAGTATGTGTTGCACACAATTCACAATCATTTGATGCTCAATTCATTCTCAGTTATATATTGGAAGAAACAAATTTTACACCAAATCTTATAATGCGTGGTACAAAAATAATATTAATGCAAATTGAGAATATTCGATTTATTGATTCGCTTAATTATTTTCCAATGGCTTTAAATAAATTACCAAAAGCATTAGATTTGGGTACGGAACTGAAAAAGGGCTACTTCCCTCACCTTTTCAATACAAAAGACAACGCCAATTATATAGGAAAATTACCCGACGTCAGATTTTTTAACCCTGATGCCATGAATTCAGCTGATCGTAATGTTTTCCTTCAGTGGTATGAAAGTAGAAAATTTGACGATTTCAATTTTAATCAGGAATTGATCCAATATTGTATTAGCGATGTCGATATATTAAAGAGAGCCTGTCTAAAATTTCGAAATATATTTTTATCTGAATGTAAAGTCTGCCCTTTTACCGAAGGTGTAACAATTGCTTCGGTGTGTAATTTGATGTTTCGACGAAATTTTTTAATGGAAAACACCATCGGTATTATTCCACGCAATGGATACCGAATGAGGGAAAACCAATCAGCGATTGCAATTCTATGGTTAACACAAGAGGAAAGACGCAGTAATTTAAAAATTCAACATGCTGGAAATCAACGCGAAATAACTGTGGCGGGATATAAGGTAGATGGATTTTGTCCTGAAACTAAGCAGGTTTATGAATTTTATGGGTGTTTTTATCATGGACATCCCGATTGCTATCTTTACAATCGCGATCGCCCGATTTATAAACGAAATATTACAGACACCATGAATTCACGTTACGAATCTACTCTTAGAAAAGCTGAATGTATTCGAGCCGCTGGATTTAATTTGGTGGAGATGTGGGAATGTGAATTTAAGAAACTACCCTTACACGATGAGAGTCTATCTATCGCTACACCTCTAGTACCTCGGGATTCATTTTACGGAGGACGCACCGGTAACACCAAGTCATATTATAAAATTGCAAATGGTGAAAAAATCAAGTACATAGATATTTGTTCTCTATATCCTTACATTTGTAAATACGGCAAATTTCCTGTGGGACACCCTACACAAATTTTAATTGGAGACGAATGCAACGGTGTAAACCTGGATTCACTTGAAGGACTTATTAAATGTATCGTTTTACCACCTAGAAATCTTTATCACCCTGTGCTACCTACAAAAATGCATAATAAACTGATGTTTATTTTGTGTCGTACTTGTGCCTTATTGCAAAATTTAAGCTCTTGCGACCATGATGAAAATGAAAGAGCAATACACGGAACGTGGGTAGTTGACGAGGTGAAAAAAGCACTGGAAATGGGTTATTCTATCGTAAAAATTTACGAAATTTGGCGATATGACGTAATACAATACACAGACAAAGACAAGCTTGGTCTATTTTCCGAATTCATTAACACTTTCCTTAAAATTAAACAAGAAGCTTCTGGTTGGCCATCGAATTGCGTAACACCGTCAGAAAAAGATCAATATATTCAAAAATATTTAGAAAAAGAAGGAGTTGCTTTAAATTTTGAAAAAATTGAACAAAATGCAGGATTGAGATCGCTGGCAAAATTAATTTTAAACTCTTTCTGGGGGAAATTTGGACAAAAAGAAAATCACACTAAAACTGTAATAGTTCGCGAACCAAATCAATTATATGAATTATTATCCGATGAAAAAATTGAAGTTAATAGCATACAAGAGATTAATGATGAGGCTTGCATGGTGAATTGGAATTTCTTGGAAGAAATTGTTGATCCATTGTCCACTGTCAATGTAGTAATTGCCGCATATACTACTGCACAGGCTCGTTTAAAATTATATTCTTATTTACAATCTCTAAACGAACGTGTCTTATACTACGACACGGACTCGGTTATTTATTTTACGAATAAAAGTCAACCTGAACCCGACGTAGGAGATTTCTTGGGAGACATGACGGATGAATTAAAAGAATACGGACCCGATAGCTACATCATAGAATTCGTATCCGGAGGGCCTAAAAATT
Organism: Ontholestes murinus; assembly: GCA_963969525.1. Taxonomy (NCBI): domain Eukaryota; kingdom Metazoa; phylum Arthropoda; class Insecta; order Coleoptera; family Staphylinidae; genus Ontholestes; species Ontholestes murinus. The sequence continues at coordinate 74,866,160 of OZ018387.1, read as the reverse complement.
ATGCCTACACTGTGTTTTCAACTCTGACAAAACAAACTCTTACTGTGTGCAAAGTGAAAGGGATAAGAATTAATTATGAAACATCTAAAATAATTAATTTCGACTCTATTAAAAATTTAATTGTTAAAGCAGATTCCGATGATGATGATGAAGAAGATAATGAAAACGAAACTCGAGAGAAAACGCTCAATGTAACATCTCGTAAAATAAAACGCTATAGAGGACATCAAGTTATCTCTCAAGATGAAAATAAATTGTATCGAGTACATTTCAAAAAACGTAAATTAATTAACAATTACGACTCTGTACCATTTGGCTACAATTAAACATAATGTTGTAAATAAATTTCTTTAATCAAATATTATACGTTTTTTAATCATCTCCTTATTATTTTCTATAATATAACATTTTCGCGAATATAACGAACATTCGTTACCTAAAGATGCCACATCCGGTTGAACTTTGCCGCAATTTTACCTTGGGCCATTCCTTATCATCATCATCATGAGCAGCAGGCGAAATAAATTTAACAATAATTATTTATTCTCGAGCTGCAGAAATCTGCAACCCTTCTTGATAAAAGATGGCGCGCGCGCGAAAAAAGAAATCTACTTTTATTATTATTTCAGTTGGCAACACCACACACAATTGAATTTGTGTTAGTGCGATAAGATTTAAGTTGGTACACTCGTCACTCCATTATCTCCTTATCACTCTTTCATTGACCACAACACTATATTCGCACTCATTGCCTCTTATGGAAATGTGCGCTCGCACCGGATGCCACCCGATAAGAATGACAAGATAGCGGGATGACACCTCAATCGCTGCCGCCTAACCGCAAAATTCCCAGTCCCAAGTGCCCCATATACTACTCACTAGGAGGCATTCTATACCAGCCATATAATGAAGTGTAAAGTCGAGCCGTATCTTCTGCATATTTGTCAAACATTAATGCGTTTATTTTACGCGAACTGGAAATTGTTATAAGAATTGTATAAAATCTGTTTAATAATTCTTCATTTAATTCAGTGATAACGGCTACTTTCTCATAATTTCGAAAAAATATTCGAGATACGTTGCCAGTATTCGAAATACCTTGTCCTTGTACAACAACATCAACCCTAATCCCTAACTCTTTACGTAACAGTTTTTTTATTCTAGTTTTCCTACTTAATATATTATTTTTCTCTTCTATTGTACATCCGTGAGTAGTTGGTTTCTTCAAATCTAACTTATAGGAGATATGAAGAACACATTCCATGAACTTAATCCATGCATGGAGGGGAGAAATACCATAATTTAAATTAGTTTCGATAATAGGAATATTTTTAATTCTATCAATATCATTCATTTCCTTCGGTCTACATTTGCATATAAAACAATTTGTGCTCGGAGTATTTGTTAAAGTATTTATAACTTTGCCGTCGATCATTGTAAACAACAAATTAAATTCTACCTCTACATGGTTACCATTAATACAAATTTGTTGTTTTTTTAATAAATTCACCTCTTGCCTCATATTTTTAACTTCATCTAGAATAAGTTGTTTTGTTTCTTTTGCATAAATAAATTTTATGGGTCTACATAATTTAATAGATGAAGGTTTTTCGTTTTTCCAAATAACACTTTCATCCGACAATAATCTAAGTGGAACCAGTGAAAACATAAAGACACTCTTTTCGGTAATTTCGTCTTCATCTGTACTACTATCATCAGATGGCTTTTGCATATAAGTAGAGTGCCCTGAGCTGCCATCGCATCCATATTTTAACATGAAAATTAATTTTTTAAATGAAATATCTGGAGGAAATTTAATTGTTAATACTAATCTACTTAAAGTATGCTCAAGAAGGCTCTGCAATGGTACTGATGCTCCATTTTGTAAAATAGAAATATTAGGCGGGTAACACATTGTTTTCGTTATTTTTATTTTATTGTAAGGTGGTAAAAGATCTTTTGCTCCATGAAAACGTAGTTTTTTTCTTAAATTTTTGTAACTTGCTACCGTCAGTTTTGAATCAATAATTAGTGATAAAGCTTCTTCATCTGTAAGTTTTCTTGCAATTTCAACTTCATTTTTTTTCAAATAAGTTAACATTTTTTTAATTTTTTCTTCTGAATCCGAGGAAGCACTTTCTACTATTTTGGCTGCTGCTATATTTCCTTTATCGCGTAAAATTTTTTTTGCTGCTGAAAATATTTGTTCTGGTGAATTTTCGTTAATCAATAAATTAGTTATTCTCCTTTTATATGTATTACTTTGTGATGTAAAATTTGTACCTGATGTACTTGGTAGTGCTGGTATATTTTCTGTATTTTCAAATTGGCTTGTATTTTCAATTAAAGTAGAATCCTCATTATATTTAAAAGGAAGAGGTAACCAATTTTTATTTTGTTTAATAAAGTTCAAATGACATCTTGAGCACATTTTCCACTTTTTATTAAGAGTACTGCAGAAACCTTTGACTTTTTTAAGAATGCTATTTTTATTATTGGTTTTTGCCGAAACATTTTCAATATATTTAATTAAATGATCAATAGTACTTTGCGAGTTAATAGGGTGTTTAGATTTTAGTTCGTGCCATACCGTTTGTAATATTATTTTTCTCCATTATGACTGAGCGTTTTAGATCAATTAAATTATACTGAACAATTACAACTATTAAACACTAAACTAATCTATTTTATACACAAAAAATACTCAAAATCAAAGAAAGAGTATATAGTTAAAATTAACTAAACAATGAAATTATTTTAAACACTTAACATTAACTTAATAAATTAATAACTAATTTATAATGTTCAATCGTTCGCTTACGGCACAGAAAGATGTGTGGACAGTTTGAGACTCTGTTCAAAACTAAACGGATATTTAAGAAAATTTAGAAAATCGTGTTTTAGGTACTCGAACCGTAAAATATGTGACAGCAATACCATTTATTTCGGTGAATGACAGCACCAAACGGACCCCTAACACAAACCAGATGACCCTTCTCAAGAAAAGATGCACATGTGCCCTTATATATCAATACTAAGAAACTCATAATTTTCTAGTGTGATTTAAATGATAACAGTGCAATCAATCCTCAGAGGAGAAATACTTTCACTATGTTATATATTAGAAAAATCGTAGACTGTGAGGAATAAGGCCATAATATACACATTAATCAGTGTTTTCTGAAATTGCCTTAAAATTTTTAAATATTTATTAGTGCGTTTTCTTTTTTTGTTCGGCCCCAAAGAAAAAATCATATTGCTTGCTGTTCGAGGATAGTGCGCTCGACCCAATTTTATTTGGTGACCCCAAATATGCCCGGGTAGAGATACGAAATTTTAAGGGTAATTAAAGAAAACATTAAAGTAATTTTTGGTGATATTTCTAGACCTCATTGAGTTGACATTTTTGACAATTTCTAAAGTTAAACACGGGCTCGCTCGACCCAATTTTGATATGTAGCGCCGAATAAAAAAATTAAAAAGACCCAAAATATGCACAGGTGGAGATACGAACTTTTAAGGGTAGTTAAAGAAAACCTTTAAGTAATTTTTAGTGATATTTCTATACCTCATCAAATTGACATTTTTTATATAACAATTTCTAAAGTTGAACACGGTTTCGCTCGACCCAATTTTTATAGGTAGCGCCGAATAAAAATATTAAAAAGAGCCTAAATATGCACAGGTGGAGATACGAACTTTTAAGGGTAGTTTAAGAAAATATTAAAGTAATTTTTGGTGATATTTCTATACCTCATCGAATTGACATTTTTTATATAACAATTTCTAAAGTTAAACACGGGCTCGCTATACCCAATTTTCATAGGTAGTGCCGAATAAAAAATTAAAAAGAGCCTAAATATGCACAGGTGGAGATATGAACTTTTAAGGGTAGTTTAAGAAAACATTATAGTAATTTTTGGTGATATTTCTATACCTCATCGAATTGACATTTTTTATATAACAATTTGTATAGTTGAACACGGTTTCGCTCGACCCAATTTTGATAGGTAGCGCCGAATAAAAAAATTAAAAAGACCAAAATATGCACCTGTGGAGATACGAAATTTTGAGGGTGGGTAGAGAAAATATTAAAGTAATTTTTGGTGATATTTTTAGACCTCATCGAATTGACACTTTTTATATAAAAATTTTTAAATTTAAAATTTATATTTAAAATATTATTTATGTTCAAAAATTTGAACTTTCGTTCCAAATTATTTAGAAACTTGATTTTTTACTTAATATACAGTATTATATTATAAACAATTAAGTATCCTTATCAGTTTCTTCCTCTTCAGTGTCATATCGTGTTTGAGAAGCGATGTAAAATTAATTTATAAAAAACGGACATGAATGGCACTGACTACGAATTGACTGATGAGAACACTAACAATTTTCCATTTTAAATAAGTAAGTAAATCAGACATTACAAAATAAATAATTTCGGTCTACAATATCAGACAAATTTTATAAATATTCTGATTAATATTTTTTTCAGAAAAGCGCAAATTATGATTATGAGGATGGACCCAGTCATAGAAACATTTGTCTGGGTTTTCTGTAACTGCCCCAATTTTTTTGAATATTTACAAGTGCGTTTTAAGTGCGTTTTTATTTTATGTTTGTGCGTGCTGCTTGAAAATAGTGCGCTCAACTCCGCGATACTGCATTCGGGTCCGCACGACCCAATTTTGATAGGTAGCGCTGAATATAAAAATCAAAAACACCAAAAATATGCAGGAGTGGAGATACGAAATTTTGGGGGCAGTTAGAGAAAACATTGAACTAATTTTTGGTGATACTCCCAAACCTCATCGAGTTTTAATTTTTTATATAACTCTATCTAAAGTTAAAATTTATATTTAAAATATTATTCATATTCAAAAATGTTTAGCTCTTATTCTAAAATATTTAGAGACATGATTTTATAACTATAACGTACAGTATTATATTATAAACAATTGTGTATAATATTATATTGATAGTATATCTACAATCTATGTAATAAATTATTTAACATTGCGCGTGAAATGTCGTAAAATTGATGTTTTCTAAATCGATCAAGTTTAAGCGTTAATTGCGAATAATATAGAGGGTTAAAAAATATAAATATGCAAGATCTAAAGGGTTTCATGTATCTACAATCGAGTGGATATGTTTTTTTTTTCGAAATTTTCAATTTAATTTTTTTTCCTCAAAACCCCCCCTGGCGCTCGCGCTCGGATTTGGCACACTGTGCACCGTTAGAAAAGTGATGACTTCCTTTGCACGGGGGGTTCCCCTTTCTAATAATACCCGACATATATTGATACTATTCGCCTCTTTGGTATCGTAAATCGTTACATTGTTTTACATTAAAAGAGCGCGATTCACATTTCTTAGTTTAATTTATAATATTTCTTGTCTTTATTGCTGACCAATTTATTATAATTCGATCAATTATACATAAGGAATTTTTTTGATTTTAGGAATAATATATGCATTCTTTTAAATTAATTTATTCCTGATTTTTGTTGTAATTTAATTAGTAAATGAAAATTGATAATATACGTTGGATTCATTTGTTCAGAAAATAAAAAAAACACGATTTTTCAACAAATAAAGATCGATCTATGTCAACAGTCAATTTAAATCATCCATCTACATCTTCATTGACATTTAGCAGTAGAAATCTTCACTAGATTGTTCCCATCATGAGAAAAAGAAGCATACAACATGTACATATAGTAATGTTGAAATTTACATTCATATAGTTAAATTTAGTAATGTTAATGAAATTGAGAAATTTCGAATTTTAAATTGTAAAAGATACTTTTGTTTTACCCTATTCTGTACATAAAAAGGAGGAAGGATATTAAATATTACTTGTCTGGAAAACATTTTAGACAATTTAATTGGTTAATCTTTTCTAATCATTTAAACAGATTCTTTTGCAAATATTGCTTCTTTTTTACAAAATTTGGTGGGTTGCACCAACAAGTGCCATTGCAAAAATAAGTATCTCAGACAGTATCTCAATATTCTAAATTATCAGGTAAAAATGTAGTGTTATAAAAATATTACCATAAAAATTCAATTGTTTATGCGAAATTGTTTTATAAAATCACGAGATATAAGAAATAAATTAAATATGGAAAGACTTCGACAAATTGAAGAAAATAGACATAGATTAAAACCAATAATCAAAAGTATCATATTTAGCGAAAACAAAATATAAATACAAAATCTATTACAAACGAGGGCAATTTTTGTGAAATTCTACATTTCGAATTGCATCTGGTGACAACTTTAAAAAATCATTTGAAAAACCATTAAACATATTTCACAAATGTCTCTTGAAATACAGTGACTTTGAGTAAATAGAATAAATAAAATTAATCTTGCTCTAATAACTTTATAAATAACACTATTGATGTTTTATCCAACAAGGGGAAAAATACTGCCACATCTTTTAAACAATTTATAATGATGCAGTCAATATTTTAAACGAATTACAAATTTAAATGACAAAACCCCGAATTACCAAATGCCAGAGGAATAGACCAAACCTGGATCAACCTATAATAGCAGATTATTTTTATTTATCTTTTTCCCTTTTATCCATTATGGGTGTCAGACTTATTTTCTACAATATGTCTCAGTTAATTTCTTTTACACTTCTTTACCACTGTTGCGTAGCTTGTGCTATTTTCTTATTTCTTTCCATTCTATTCCTTTTCATTCCGCTGCTTGATGCTTGATGTACTTGCTCGTTCCAACCCTTGGTCTTCCTAATTACCTTTATCTTTCTTAGGTATCTCATTTCCATTACCATTCGTTTTCTGACGCATTTAGTTTACTTTATCAGACTGAATGTTTTTGTGTCGTTTCTCGAAGCGATATTTTGTGACGTAGGACGGAACATCCAACGGATGGACTATATATAGCAGTCAGCAATGTCTTTTATATACTTCTGTTTTTATTGTTTTTGCAATCTCTTTTTTCTCTAAGAATGTTTTCTTTATTGTGTTGTAGATCATTCCTGCTTTGCCTCGTTTTTCATCTTTTTCTGATTCTATCTTCCCTGTTTCCTCTATTGTTGATCCCAGGTATTTAACCCTATTTTGTGATTGCTCCCTTTTGATGATATTATATTTATCTTTTCCAGCTCTTTTTTGAATATTTCCAGATTTTCTTCTGAATCTGCTATTAATGTTATGTCGTCGGCAAACATTAATACATATTTGCATTTTTAATAGTTTTTAATATTTCTATACCCTATCTTTGTGCTTTCGGCTCTTTGTTTGCTATTTCTTATTGCTTCGTCATTAAGTGATGCAAATAGTAACGGGGTTAATATACATCCTTGTCTCAGTCCTGTTTCGGTCTTGAACTCCTCTGATTATTTATTTCCTATTCTTACTTTATTTTTGTTATTTCTTTATTATATTTATAATGCTTTTTTTATCCTTCTTGTCTCGAGTATATGCCATATGTCCTCTCTTCTTACCCTGTAATACGCTTTTTTAGGTTGATGAAGCATATGTGTAAATATTTTCCCTTTTTAATCATATTTTCTGTTAATTGTCTCATTATGTATATTAAATCTTGTTTGCTTCTATTTTTCTGAATCCGTGTTGTTCTTCTCCCAGCTGTTGATCTAATTTTCCTCTTATTCTTGCTTCTATTAACCTAGTAAAAATGTTCCCTGGTTTGATTGTGAGTGTAATACCTCTGTAGTTATCATATATTTTTGTGTCTCCTTTTTGTGTATGGATATTATAATTCCCTTGTTCCATTCCTCGGGTATCTTGTGATTTTTGATAATGTCATTTACTATTTCCAAGAATTCTTCCTTCCCCTTTCCTCATATATTTCATTATTTCGGCTGTGATGTCATCTATACCTGGAGATTTTCCTAGTTTTAATTTTTTGATTGCTGGCTCCAGTTCTTCGATTCTTATTTCGTTGATTCCTCCATTTGTTTCACCTTCTATATCTCCGTGCTGGTCTGTTTTGGTTATTTCATTAAAGAATTCTTTCCATCTTTCTAATATCTTCTTTTCTTCTGTTATTATATTTACGTTTTTATCTTTTATACATGGCTGGGTTAATGTATTTTAATTGCTCATTTGTTTAATAGTGCTGTTAAACATCTTTTTGTTTTCTGTGAACGTTTCTTTCAGTTTCTTAACGAACTGCTCCCAGGATTGCTTTTTTGCTATCTTGAATTTTTGTTCCACATTTTTATTTGCTATTATATATCTTCTATAATCTTATTCTTTCCTTGTTTCCTTGTTTAAGTTTTCCAATTCTCTTCTTTTGTTTTTACAAATTGTTTTACCTCTTCTGACTATCACCTGTTTTTCTTCCTCTGTTTGTTTGATATAGTGATTGTTTCACATCTTTCTTGGGCTGCTTCACTTATGATTTCTTTGATCTTTTTCTTTTCTCCTTCTATTTTGTCTTTTTCTCTATTTTTTATTGGTATTCATTCCTAGTTTCTTTCTTTTCAATTTTTGGCTTTATGTGTTTTTTTATTATTGTTTTCGACTTCGTATACAAGTTTTCAGCTTCTGTGCTAATTTATATTTTTACCAAGTAGTGGTCGCTCCCTATTTCAGCTTGTCTTATTACTTTAACATCTTTCACCTTTCTGCGTCTATTAAGGAGTAGTCTTTTATTTCTCTTTTCTTAGTCTAACTTCTCTAGTGTGTTTATGTATGTATTTGAATTTTCTGTTTGTCACAATGAGGTTGTTTGCTATACATAATTCTATAATTGTTTTTCCATTTTCGTTTCTGTTCTCATCTCCATACTTTCCCCTGTATATTTTTTGCTCTCTCTCTTCTTTTAGTTCTTTGTCATTTCTCTCATGGAGTCTTTAAACATGCTCTTTAATTCCTCCATTATCACATCGTTCTTAGATATATTTAGATTTTCATTCTCCGTGAGTTTTTTTTCTGTTTTCATCTTCCTTTGTTTTATTTTTGTATCCTGTTGTTATGACAACGTTTTGTTTCACTGCTTCGTTTTTCTATCTTTTTCTAGTCTCCATTGCTCATTTGTACTCTTTTGTTTCTTTATTTCCCACTTCCTTTTAGTTTTGTATATTTTAACACTACTTATTTACTTTTTTATGGACTTTTGCATGTACGTGGTTCGCTGTTTTAAGTTCCTCTGAACTGAACAGAGGATTATTATCGAATTAATATATATTTACCTCTCCTGAATAATATTATTACAGATCTGCAATACAGATTTAATAAAGACACGATGAATTTGCTCAAATTTAACACAACAATACCTAGTGTTTTATTGATAACAAACTGGCGAAGATTTAGATGTCACTTCAAAATCTGTTGCAACATATTTAAATAAAATTTTACCTGAAAACGTAACATGTGCAATAGCAATTAAGTCTGAATTGGCATTTTGGAAATTACAATGGCAAAAGAAAAAGAAAATCAAAGAACAATTACCAGAAAATGCTTTAGATGTATACAGAAAATATGACCCGAATATTTACTGAACATAAAAATAATTTAACAAATATTATGTACTCTTCCTGTTAGCGTTGCTTCTGCAGAAAGAAGTTTTTCTGCACTGAAAAGATTCAAATGGTGGCTGCGAGCCACTATGTCTCAAAAAAGTCTAACCGAGTTAGCTGTATTACATATTCATTGATATATGGATATTAATATTGACAATATTATTAAAAAGCAAAGAAAATAGTTTTTTAATAAATTTAGTTACAAAAATCTGTTTCAAATTTTACAAAATATATTATTATGATTTTATATGTGCTATATTTATTTCGGGTGTGATATTATTTTGTTTATATTTAAAAATAATAGAATTATATTTTATTTATTTATGGAATAAAAAAATATTTTCATTTTTTCAAATTACCCCCCCTAAGCCAGTTGACTGGAAACGCCCTTGTGTATTATGTTAATATTAGATTTGTAATCCAGTTAGACACGTCCTGTTCATCATCATTAAATTAAATTAAATTAATTACTATGTTATTTCGTAAATTAAAATAACCCGAGTCGTAGTTCCCAGTCGCGTGACATAAATAAAAATAGTTTTTAAAAAACCAAATTATCGACCACGAAATTTAACTGGCGCAGTCGTTCGGATTTTTCCAAAGAAGGCCTGAGAGAACATCAAGCCCCTTTCGTTCAACGATTAATTGGAAATAACCTACATCATCTCCACGTCGTCTCTGACCCGAGGATTCTCAAGAAATCGAGAACACCAGTCCAAAGGCAGCAGGACGCAAGGACATCAAATCACCCGTTCCACAGTCTCCCTGGACGAACACCAAAGACCGATGGACAGCGTGATTTTCGGTTGGTAAGTACAAGTTTTTTAGAGGCTTTTTCATTTTTGTGTTCACAAGCGAATCGGACTCTGACTCGGACCCGTCTAATATTAGCGATAATTCCCCTATCGATTCTCATACTCCTGGTATTTCCGTTAACGATCTAATAAATCAATTTTTAAATATAAACTTAAACATGGAAGATGTTGACTACCGTCTTATTAAATTAAACGTGGATACTATTCCATCATTTAACGGAAATAGTGAATTAGTTGAAGTCTTCATATCTAGGTGCGAAGCCGTATTAAATCAGTTTAGACCATTAAATAATATCCAAGTCAATAATTATTTAATAAATGCAATAATTAGCAAACTACAAGATCGCGCGCTGATTGCCATAGGTTCGCGGACAGAATTAAATACTTGGCCGGAAATTAGGAATCACCTCCGACAAAGATTTGGAGATTTAAGGAATTATGATTGCTTAGTTTAAGACCTGATAAATTTAAAACCTAGAAAAAATGAATCATATTTAGATTTCGGAGAACGCCTCCAGATATTACGATGCAGATTAGCTAGCAAGATAAATTCATTATTAGCTGTGGAAATGCCAGACGCTACTAAGCGAATTCATTTGCACAACTATGATGAACTTGCGTTAAAAACATTTGTACGCGGTCTGCGCGGAAATATACAAAGCATTGTTCGCCTGCGCGATCCTATTACACTAGAGGACGCGATAAATTATGTAATCGAAGAAAACAATTTCCAGAGTACATTGGACTCTCCGAACACACCAAATAATAATATTAGACAACATTTTCATACGCAAACGCAACCGTTCAATAACCAACAATTTACACATCAAAATAGACCTTTTCCAAGTCAGCCAATAAATTTACAATTTAGGGCGCAACATCAACAGCGGTTTCCCACAAATAGACAAGTATTCGGGAGACCACAAAATTTTCAAAATCAATTTTCAAATAATAGACCATTTAATAATAATAACAATAATAATTATCCGCCAAACAAAAGACCACGTTTCAATAATTACAATAACAACCAAAACCCAAATTTTAATCATAACGCTCATAATTATAATGCAAATAATAACTCGAATTTTAATTCAAATACTAATCAATTGCCCCGACAAAATCCACCTCAGTTACCAAACCCAACACCCATGTCGACATCAACGACATACACAAACAGACCAAGATTATACAACCTCGATCAACCGGGCACATCCTCTGAAAATATTAATAACACAACTAGTTATACCGACGAGAAAGAAACAGATAGTTTTTTAGGTTAGATCGCCTCGGAACAAAATCAGTTGAATATTTAGGAATAGTAAATAATGCAAGTAAATTGCCATTTATCATAGATCCAATAACGAAATCAAAAATCATAATGGATTCTGGAAGCACACGTTCATTCATTAGTCCCCGTTTAGCTAATAAATTAGATAAAAATCGCATTAGAAACGATCCTTTTGAAGTAACCAGTGCCCATGGTACTTCCCATGGAACACACAGTGCAATCATTTCACTAAAAAACCTTTTTAAAAGTAATTTCGCATCAAAACTTAAATGCTACATATTTGATTTTCACTCATCGTTCGATATTTTATTAGGGATCGATAAGTAATTACACCATATACCGAAATTCCATTTAGATTTCGTGAAAATAGTGTACAAAATTTCAGTAATAATAATAATAATAATGATTTTGCAAACAATAAATATGAAAACGTTAATAACGTAAACCCAGCTGCTTTACCGTTCATTAAGCGAATATTAGTGCCGGCGCAAAGCAAGCAAATTATCGACGTAGAAATAGAAAACGTAAAAAATGGTCAAATAATAGTCCCAAGAATGGACGTTTTAAACTTTTTGATACCGGAGTGTATCACAACTGTAAAAAATGGTAGGGCTCTCTGTACAGTCGTCAACAAGACTGATATAGATAGGGAAGTAACCCTTAAACGACCTTTTGTCGTAACACCCGTCAGCGAATATGACGTGGTGCCATACCGACAAAATTCAAATTGTAATTTAAATAAAAAAGGCCCCAATAGTAATTTAAATATGTTCAACACAAAAAATATTGAATTTGATTTTTCTAAAGTTCGTACAGACCATATGAATGAAGAAGAAAAGACAATAATAAAAAATGTAATTTCCAAATACTCTGATATTTTTCATTTAAAAGAAAATAGCTTAACGTTTACAAACAAAATCAAACACAGAATTATTACAACAGACGAAGTTTTCACCAAAACATATCGCTATCCGGAAATACATAAAGTAGAAGTAAGAAAACAGATAAAAGAAATGTTAGAACAGAACATAATTAGACCATCTCATAGCCCATGGTCCTCCCCAATTTGGATAGTACCAAAAAAATTAGACGCTTCAGGCCAGAGGAAATGGCGTGTCGTTTTTGACTATCGCAAACTAAACGAAAAAACTATAGGTGACCGTTACCCTCTTCCTAATATTTCTGACTCACTAGACAAACTAGGCAAAGCACAATATTTTACGACATTAGATTTGGCATCGGGATTTCACCAAATCGAAATTGATGAACGAGATATCCCTAAGACAGCGTTCAATACTGAAAACGGACATTACGAGTTTTTGAGGATGCCTTTCGGATTAAAAAACGCCCCCGCGACGTTCCAACGCGTTATGGACGAAATACTACGAGGCATACAAAACGAATATTGCCTTGTCTATATGGATGACATTATAATTTTCTCCACTAGTTTACAAGAACACGTTAACAGACTGACTGAAGTTTTCAAAAGACTAAGAGAGTCTAACTTTAAAATTCAATTAGACAAATCAGAATTCCTACGAAAAGAAGTTTCTTATTTAGGCCATGTTGTTACACCCGAAGGTGTTAAACCAAACCCCGACAAAATAATAGCTATTCAAAATTACCCGATCCCCAAGACGACGAAACAAATCAAAGGATTCCTTGGACTGTTAGGATACTATAGGAAATTCATTAAAAATTTCGCTGATTTAACCAAACCAATGACTAAATGCTTAAAAAAGAATTCTGTTATCAATATTAATGACTACACGAATTGCTTTAATCTCTGTAAAAATGTCTTGACAAATCATCCCTTACTTCAATATCCCGACTTTTCTAAACCGTTTATACTTACCACAGACGCCAGCAATCAAGCTCTCGGCGCTGTGTTATCGCAAGGTAAAATTGGGTCAGATCTACCCATTGCATACGCTAGTAGGACATTAAATGATTCAGAAACCAGGTACTCGACAATCGAAAAGGAATTACTTGCGATAGTTTGGGCCGTAAAATACTTCCATCCCTATTTGTTTGAGCGTACCTTTCAGATAGTCACAGACCATAAACCTCTCCAATGGCTGATGTCGTTGAAAGAACCAAATTCAAAATTAGTCAGGTGGCGCCTAAAACTTGCAGAATATGATTATACTATTGTCTATAAAAAAGGTATTTTAAATAAAAACGCTGACGCACTCTCGCGAATAGAACTAAACATTAACGAAGAATACGGGCCAAATTTAGAGGAATACCTAAAAAATTTTGATGGCCAATCATCACTAATTGTAGAACCCGCAGAAACTCACGTGAACGATATTGAAAACGATGGCGCAACTATACATTCCAGTTTAGAACATCCAATAACAAATATTCCCATTTCTGACAAACCCGTGAACATGGGCAATAACCAAATAATTATCACAGAAGTATCACACTCACCATCTCGACCAAAAATCACTAATCTATTCAATAATAAAAAAAATGAGAATTAATGTTCAATTTTCAAAAAACAATTTTGCTAACGAAATAATTGACTTTATAAAAGAATATATTGTACCCAAAGTAAATTACTACCTCTATTTTAAGAACCCGATATATGAAACATTTAGTAGTGTCCTCCAAAAATATTTTAAAAACTCCGAAATTAAAATGATAAAATGCAATAACTTTCTTACGGACGTCGAAGATCATAGTGATATATTAGAAATCATCCAAAATTATCACGAGGGTAAAACCAACCACCGTGGTATTGACGAAACCGAAGCAAAACTAAAAAGAATATATTATTGGCCTAACATGAGGAAGTCTATTCAAGATTACATAAATAACTGTGAAACTTGCTTAGTCTCAAAATATGAACGCAAACCCTTGAAAATAAAATTCAACAACACCCCCACGGCTATGAAACCTTTCGAAATAATACATATCGACTGTATCGCGTTAGAAAATGCTAAATTTCTAACTACAATAGACTCATTCTCAAAATACACCCAGATGTACAAATTAAATTCCTACCAAGCTATCGAAATCGCGACTAATTTAATCAAATTCTTTTGTTACCATGGAACTCCAACTTTTAATCATATCAGATAATCACCTAGAATTTAAAAATACCGTAATTAGGGAACTTTTAGAAATTCATCATATCAAAATTCATTTTATCAGCTCGCAACATCCCGAATCGAACGGAATAGTAGAACGCGTTCATTCAACAATTGTGGAACACATTAGACTATTAAACAATCAAAATTTATATAAAAAGGAACCAATCGAATCTAAAATCTTATATGCTATCTTGGCCTACAACAATTCAATTCATTCGACAACTAAACTTAAACCTTTTGTAATAATTTCTGGACATATTGATAATAACTCTCTATTAGATCTTGACTTAGAAATAGCACTAACAAACAATTACGTCCAAACTCACAAGACTAAAGTTAAATTATTATACGAAAAAATTAATGATACTATAATTGAAAATAAAACTAAAGCTATTGAAAAACGTAACACAACACGCGAAGAAATTCCAAATATTCCAGAAGAAGCGTTTATTCAAGACAGACAAAAACAGTCAAAAACAAAAAATAGATATAAAAAAGAAATAATCAAAAGTGTAAACCCCGACCGAAAGACCGCGGAAATTGAAACTAGACACCATAACCAAGTAGGAAAAATTCACATATCAAACATAAAAAGGCCAAGGAAAAAAATATTTGACACTAAAAATATCTTAAATTTCGAGACATTTATAAATTGCTTAAAAACGAAAGATATTATTGAAAATAATAATGTTGTAGAAGTAAGAGACGATTTATTTAATGCCCCTTTAGACTTTTCGATTGCTCACTGCGTCAAGACTTAAAAATGAACAAGGGCATAGCAAAAGAATTTAAATTAAAGTTTGGCAAAATTAGGGAACTCTACAAACAAAACCCACAAGTCCACTCATTATGCCATTTAAAAGAAGACAATAGATACATCATATATCTGATTACAAAACAATACCACTTTAATAAACCTACGTTAAAAGACCTTTTCAACACTTTAATTAATTTGAGACAATTTTGTATTAGTAATAAAATAACAAAACTGGCAATCCCCAAATTAGGCTGCGGACTCGATAATCTAAATTATAAAACTGTAAAAACCATGATAGGCTATATTTTTCAAGATTGCAACACACAAATAAACATTTATATACTAGATGATCTACCTTCCGGTTCTTCAAAAAATTAGATAATAATAATAACCAATCGGTTCCAGGTTACTTCTCATCACGCCTGTGATCGGATTCGAAATTAAAGACATTACAAAAAACGCAGGGTTACTACCCATAAATTTAGGAAAAGCTAAATTAGAAAAATCTAAACACACTTTAGTACACCACTACAATTTAGAACCCATTTATAAAGAATTCGAGAATCTAAATGCTCAATACGAATTTTTGAAAGAAACGACGAATAATATTTCTAAATTTAAAAACGATTTCCAAAACTATGATAAATTGCTAAATTATTCCAGCAAATGATATAATTGAAAAAATAAAGACAATTCAACTGAGTGTTAAAAACAAGCGAATTAAAAGAGGATTAATTGATGGATTGGGTACGGTAATTAAAGCTATAAGTGGCAATATGGACGCCCGTGACAATGAAAGAATAAATAAAATACTAAAACATTTGGCAGACAATGAAAACAATCTCCAAAATCAATTGAAATTTGGCTACAGTGTTAATACAAAAATTATTCAAAATTTTAACAAAACCGTTCAAGATATTTCACACAATCAGAACACGTTAGAATCTAGGATCAAGCAATTATACGCGATATTCAAAGAAGATGTCGATCATCAACATATTCTGTTCACGAAAGATCTATACAATCAGCTGATCTTACTTTTTGGCATAATTGGAAATATTCTGCAAAATATTATAAATTCTTTAGCCTTCTGCAAATTAAAAGTCTTGAGCTCAGACATAATTAGGCCTCAGGACCTGTACGACGAATTAATCAAAATTTAAACCCATTACAACGAAGAACTACCATTTGATCTAAAACCCGAAAACATTCTTAACTTCGAATCAGTAATAACTGTCGATTGCAAAATTGAAGAAACACAAATTCACTACTTTCTATCTTTACCCATCAATTATGAACATCCACTTAGTTTATACATGATGTACCCCATCCCTACAAAGTACGAGTCAGACTACGTTACTATAATTCCAAATGTTAGAGTTTTACTAAAATCAAATATTAACCAAAAAATATTGCCTCTAAGTGACTTGTGCTTTGGTAGCAACAGTCAATTTCAATGCAAGAATGACTTAATTTTAAATTTCCAAGCGGACTGTGAAGCAAATTTACTACTTAATGGAACTTTGGATTTATGCAAATTCACCAAACTCGAAATTAATAATGATCACCTAGAGAAACTACCATATACCAACAAATTATTAGCTGTCTTCCCATACAAAGAAGAAATCAAGGTCATCTGCCCCGACCATGAAGAGACTCGCTACCTACAAGGAGTCTTCCTAATCGAACCGAATAAGTGCGACCTTGTGTATAAAAACAATAAAGTGCCGAAGTTAGAAGAGACATCGGGAAGCCCAGTGTTCATAAGTGCATCCGAACTGAAAATAGACCCCTACAAACTGAGCAACTTTACTATAAAACTAAAGAGACTTAAACTAGAAGACGTCCCCGTGTTTGCTCAAGTGCCCAACATTACAGAAACATTCATCCCTCTTAAACCCAGTGCATGGACACTCTTTTTATATGTGTTAATCCCAATAGGTGCAGTGGCCCTAGGACTTAAATATTTAAGGACCAAAAAGGTGGTCGTCACCCCTAAGGACTTCTCTCCCACGGTGTGCCGAATCTGAGGGGGGAAGAGTAACCTGCAGCTACAACAATGCCCTATATTATTATTTCTTGTGTTAATTAATAATTAATCTATTGTTTTAATATTCATATTCATTTATTTTAGCGTAGTAAGTAGATGACGCAATCGTATGTAGGCGTTTTGCTTAGTGTGTAAGTTATAGTTTATAAAAGCTCCTTGCGCGCATGTATTATGTTAATATTAGATTTGTAATCCAGTTAGACACGTCCTGTGTTAATTCATCATTAAATTAATTACTATGTTATTTCGTAAATTAAAATAACCCGAGTCGTAGTTCCCAGTCGCGTGACATAAATAAAAATAGTTTTTAAAAAACCAAATTATCGACCACGAAATTTAACTTATATATATATATATATATATATATATATATATATATATATATAAATATATATAATATATATATATATATATATATATATATAAAACATATGTCTATAGTTTTATTTCGATCAATTTATGATTATTATTTTTTATTTTTTAATGCGTAATATTACAAATTACATCAAAATTCAATTTATTTTATCTACTTAATACTGTCTTTACAGACTTTACAGTAGAACAATTGACTTTATTTAATAATTTGATCACGTCCAAATATTTAGAAAATGACGCCTTTTAGCTAGATACAATTGAAATAAACTAAAATATAGACATAATTGGCATTACCATTGTTAATTATATTAGCAGTGTAATTAAACTAAATGGTGTTTGTTAAAAGTGATATAACTTGACGACGCGGATACAATACAATCTTTAATTTGATAACAGACGCAAGTGATGTAGCTATTGGCACGACAGAAATTAAACAAAAATTAATTATCACACCTAAGCCATCAAAACTATTTAAAATGATTAATACAGGAGAAAATTTTGTATCTAATTGATACATTTTTTAAATATGCCCAAGCCTACTCGTAACTGATACGTCAGATATTGAGATAGTAGATTCATATCTTATTTTAATGATTCTTTATAGACACAATAGGTTTTTACGAACAGAAGAACAGAATTGAAAAACACAGACATTGGTGAATTCTTTAAAACACAAATTCAGATATATAATATAACAGTTAATAACCCCCAATAACAGCCCCATTGAAAGATTCCATTTAACTATAATCGAAAAATATTGCGCGTCGGCCATGCGGGAAGGATCTAGAACATAACCTCGTCAATAATGTAAACAAACCGACACAGAATATTATTACACACTCTCAATATAACTTCATTATTATTTAAAGAAACAAAAGCAAGATTAAGGATAATGAAGGGTAACTTAATTTCAAAGGAAACTATCTGACCATTCTGGATATGGAGTAATGAGAAATCTCAAAATTGAAATTTTATGCTTTGAATCCAGGAATACTTCCATATAAATTAGGTACCGCAAAAGTAAAATCCAAATTTCATACATTCATTTATTACTTAGATCTAGCACCAATGCATAATGAATTAAAATAATTAAACCAAAAATACCAAAATATATTAACATATATAAATACTAAGTTTTTGAATTAAATAAATCTGATAAAATATCATCATACCAAATAAAACTAGCAGAACAATAAATCAATTTCATAATCTTAAAATACATAATCAAACGAGGCTTAATAGACGGCCTTAACATAATAATAAGAAATATTTCAAGTAACTTGAATGGAAACGATGCCGCTATTATTAGTATTTGAAAAACTATTAAAAAAACAATTAATAGAATACCTTGAAAATAATAAAATCTTAAATGATAGACAATTTGGATTTAGGCAGGGATTAAGTACCACACATACAATTTTAGATTTAGTAGACTGGATAACCGATTGCTTTGAAAAGGGCGAATACGCTACATCTTCCTTTTTAGATCTCTCTAAAGCATTTTAATACGTAAGTTATATGCTTACAATATAAATCCTGACAGCTGCCAATTACTATCCTCATATCTTTCAAACCGAAAACAGGCAGCCTGTTACAAAGGCGATCAATCAGAATTAATGGTGACCAATGTTGGTGTTCCTCAAGGATCTGTATATGGACCAATCTTGTTTTTTAATTTATATAAATTATCTACCTTAATACCTTAACGAACCTAAGGTACTTCTCGTTGCTGATGATACAACGGTAGGTAATTCAGGCAAAGATCCAGTTATTGTTGATATAATATAAAATACTTCTTTAAGAGCTACATACGAATGGTTTCAGAGTAACAGATTATTTATGAATGAACAAAAAACAAATACCTTGCATTTTTCATTGAGCCCGAATCAGGCTGTTTCTGTAAATGATGCAGACCATAGTACCCTGCACAGCTCTAATAAACTTAAATTACAGAAAGGTAAGTTAAATACAATAATTATTTCAAATATTATACAAAATTTATTTTATATGTAGCAATAGTTTACATTTTATTGGAACTTTCAAAAATATTGAGAAGCATTTAGTTGCATCGAAGATGAATTAGGGGATCCTGAAGTCCTATTTGTCCAGTCTGTTGACGTAGTGCATTGAGTGCCAATTTGCCCCCTTTTTCGATTTAGGTGCTTCTTACAGATGCTGCCTCAATTTTATTATTATTTAACTATTTTATTTTATTTGTAATTGCAGTTGCCAGCAACAGAAGCTGAATGAAGAGCTATTGCGAATTGATTTAATGATAAATGGAATTTTCCGCACTGTCTAGGAGCAGAAGATGGAAAGCACGTGGCAATAAAAAAACATTATTACAATTAAAAAAAAATAGTATTGTTATGATGGCAGTTGTAAATTGCAATTATGAATTTATTATGGTTGATGCTAGTATCAATGGACGAATATCAGACGGAGGTGTTTTGGCTCATACAGCATTTGGAAGAGCACTATCAGATAAATTATTTCAAATCACAGAACCTGCTCCATTACCAAGCTGCGAAAAAATACTACCTTTTGTATTTGTTGTGAATAACGATTTACAATGACAGATAATTTTATGAAACCCTATAGCCAAACAGGATTAACCGTGGAAAAACGAAATTTTAATTATCGACTAAGTCGTGAACGTCGCGCTGTAGAAAATGCATTTGGGATTTTAGTTTTAAAGTTTGGTGTATTACAAAGACCTATTGCGCTATCTCCTGAAAAAGCCAAAATAATTGTCTTAGCATGTTGCTATTTGCACAATTATTTGAGAAGAAACCAGTCTGAAAGATACATATGCAGTAATTCTATAGATATAGAAGATTTTGAGTCAGGAATTATAGTTGAAGGAGAACAACTGGGCAGCCAACATCACTTCACACAACTCATGCCAGAAATTCACCCACAATCGCGAGAGTAATCAGATATAGTTATTGCGATTTTTTCAATGATGAAGGGCAGATTTCGTGGCAAAATAAATTTGCATAAAATGTAACTATGAATAAATTAATAAATTGTGTTTACTTACATTAATTGTAGAAGTATTTATTATTCCATGTCGTCCGAATAGTACTTTGCGAGGTACTTGGTTCAAACTGATCCACGAAAAACTTCATTTCGTCAAAATACCATAGTATTGGTTCTATTATATCGTCTGCTCCAGCACCACTTTTTCATATGTTTTCATTATGTTTAATTCTTTTCTGAAGTTGGTGCGCAACGAATTAATTTTTTTTAATTCTTGATTTTTGGAGGCGTTTACTTCGTCGTACATTTTCGATTTTTAAATAAAGAAAACACTTAACTGTTTTATACCACTTATATTAGAATATAAGTGGTAAATAATTTTTTTTAACTAATTGCGACTTATCAGCATCGGGATAGTATTCTCAATATTTACGAAACAACTGTTCGTATTGTTCATTTTTTTTTTTTATTCTGTTGCGAAGAAATCACCATTTCTTCGCCTGAAGAAGCCACAGTGTGGCGAAACAATTGTTGCGTTTTCAAAAAAGCAATAATAAAGTGTTTTGAAAATTTAAGTGTTTTACTTCCACAACTAAACAAGTGAATATGAATTTTCAACATATAACAGCCTCATAAGTTAATACACTAATAATTGTTCAAATGTAGAAAAGGTTCTTTGTTTTTCATATTCAAATTTAGAACGCACACTTTCTTTAATGGCACTACTTAAATTATTATTGTCGATTCGTTGTCTACATTCTTCAGCACTTTCTCTCATGGTTGGTGTTGAAGATATTAAATAGCTTGCACAATTTGGAAATATTGATAGTTTGGCACCATTTCTAAGTCGAGGTATCTGTAGTGGTATACTGAATTTCTTCCCCGTAGAACTATCAAATCATTCAGTACGTCTTTCAATTTCTTCGTGCCATTAGACAGAGATAGAACGCATAGGACATAAGTGTACAATCAATCGAAAGAAGGATCAATAGGTGTATTGAACTTGAAGGTCGAATTTTTGAACACTTGCTTTAATTAGAAAACTATTACGTGTGAGGGGCATGAAGACTCGTAACAATCGTTACAGAAAACCAAGGTTTTTCTAATCCGGCATCTGCTGTGCCTATACTACTAACGTCACCACCTCCCCACCACCACAACCAGAAATATACCCTTGGTGGTGTTGCATTACCCTGCCGCTTTCTTGAATCAATATGATACATATAATAAACTTTATAGTTCTATATTTTCGTTTTTATTTTGATATGCATTATTTGTAGTATATTATTTGGTAAATTCTTGATTGAGTGTGATACTTACATGTTTTAATAATAATTTTAATAAAATGGCATTATAATTTTCTCCACTAGTTTACAAGAACACGTTAACAGACTGACTGAAGTTTTCAAAAGACTAAGAGTGTCTTACTTTAAAATCCAATTAGACAAATCAAAATTCCTACGAAAAGAAGTTTCTTATTTGGGCCATGTTGTTGCCCCCGAAGGTGTTAAACCAAACCCCGACTAACTTGGACTATTAGGATAATATAGAAAATTAAAAATTTCGCTGGTTTTTACCAAACCAATGACTAAATGCTTAAAAAATCTATTATCAATATTAATGACCCCGACTACACGAATTGCTTTAATCTCTGCAAAAATGTCTTGACAAATCATCCCTTACTTCAATATCCCGACTACTAAACCCTTTAGACTTACCACAGTCGCTAACAATCAAGCTCTCGGCGCTGTGTTATCGCAAGGTAAAATTGGGTCAGATCTACCCATTGCATACACTAGTAAGACATTAAATGACTCAGAAACCAGGTACTCGAAAATTGAAAAAGAATTACTTGCGATAGTTTGGGCCGTGAAATACTTCCGCCCCTATTTGTTTGGGCGTACCTTTCAGATAGTCACGGACCACAAGCCCCTTCAATGGCTGATGTCGTTGAAAGAACCAAATTCAAAATTAGTAAGGTGGCGCCTAAAACTTGCAGAATATGTGATTATTCTATTGTCTATAAAAAAGGTATTTTAAATAAAAACGCTGACGCACTTTCACGAATAGAACTAAACATTAACGAGGAATACGGGCCAAATCTAGAAGAATATCTAAAAAATTTTGATGACCCATCATCTCTAATAGTAGAAAACAAGCACGTACATATTGATGAAAATGATGGCGCGACCATACATTCCAGCTTAGAACACCCAATAGTAAACATACCCATTTCGGATAAACCGGTCAACGTAGGTAACAACCAAATCATAATCACAGAAGTATCACACTCACCATCTCGACTAAAAATCACTCTCACTCAATCTATTTAATAATAAAAAAATGAGAATTAATGTTCAATTTTCAAAAAACAATTTTGCTAACGAAATAATTGACTTTATAAAAGAATATATTGTACCCAAGGTAAATTACTACCTCTATTTCAAGAGCCCCATATATGAAACATTTAGTAGTGTCCTCCAAAAATATTTTAAAAATTCCGAAATTAAAATGATAAAATGCAATAACTTCTTTCTTACGTACGTTGAAGATCATAGCGATATATTAGAAATCATCCAAAATTATCACGAGGGTAAAACCAACCACCGTGGTATTGACGAAACCGAATCAAAACTAAAACCTACGTATTATTGGTCCAATATGAGGAAATCTATACAAGAATACATTAATAGTTGTGAAATCTGTCTTGTCTCGAAATATGAACGCAAACCCTTGAAAATAAAATTCAATAACACCCCCACGGCTATGAAACCGTTCGAAATAATACATATCGATTGTATCGCGTTAGAGAATGTTAAATTTCTGACAATAATAGATTCATTTTTAAAATACACCCACCTTTGGATTTATGCAAATTCACCAAACTTGAAATTAAGAATGACCATTTAGAGAAACTACCATATTCCAACAAGTTATTAGCTGTCTTCCCCTACAAAGAAGAAATCAAGATCTTCTGTCCCGATTACTTGACTTAAACTAGAAGACGTCCCCGTGTTTGCTCAAGTGCCCAACATTACAGAAACATTCATCCCTCTTAAACCCAGTGCATGGACACTCTTCTTATATGTGTTAATCCCAATAGGTGCAGTGGCCCTAGGACTTAAATATTTTAGGACCAAAAAGGTGGTCGTCACCCCTAAGGACTTCTCTCCCACGATGTGCCGAATCTGAAGGGGGAAGAGTAACCTGCAGCTACAACAATGCCATATACTATTATTTCTTTTGTTAATTAATAATTAATCCATTGTTTTAATATTCGTATTCATTTATTTTAGCGTAGTAAGTAGATGACGCAATCGTGTGTAGGCGTTTTGCTTAGTGTGTAAGTTATACTTTGTAAAAGCCCTTGGCGCGCATGCATTTATACAATATTAGATTTGTAATCCAGTTAGACACGTTCTGTGTTAATTTATTATTAAATTAATTATTATGCTATTTCGTAAATTAAAATAACCCGAGTCGTAGTTCCCAGTCGCGTGACATAAATAAAAATAGTTAAAAAAAAACAAAATTATCGACAACGAAAGTTATATATATATTTACAATTTACAATTTCAAAGAAGGGAAATGTACATTGAATTCACAATGACCATGTCGTTTTGGTAAATAAGAACAAAACTAGAACAGATTGTATCACAAAAAAACAAAAATAATATTTATTTAAACCAACATCAGTATGAAAAAATATTATTGCAAGTAGAGGCAGCAAAATTAAAAGAGAAAAATAAAAGTGATGTAGATTACCGCCGGCTAAAAACATACGATATAATAATGGTAGGGAAGGAAGAAAAAATAATAAAGTCCATTAAAAGAAGGGGGTAGCATAAAATATTTTGCAACAATTGAAGAAACTTATGGAATTATACACGATGCTCATTTGGCAACTGACCATGGTGGCCGAAACAGATTAGCCTTTTTGGCCTTCGACGGAGACAACGACTTCGCCTTCGATTTTGCTACCTTCTTCTCGGCAGTAACGGTGGCGGATGAGGCTTTTTTGGCCTTTCCGGTCGAGGATTTCTTTTCTCCTGCGTCGGCCTTCTTGGCTCCGCCTCGGCCACCACTTTTCGCTGCACTCTTAGGTGATTTTGCCGCTTTCGTGGTTGTAGACTTCTTGGCGGTCTTGGCCTTGGCCTCTGCTCCACTGACGACCTTAGCGCCCGTCGACGAACCGGAAGCGAGCTTGAATGATCCAGAAATTAATAACAACTACAACAACATTACTACTGAAGCAGTTATGTTGTATTTATCTTTATGTGAATCATGTCAAAAAAAGGCAAAGGGCAAGAAAAAAGGAATTGTGATAAAACCAATTTTGACGAGTGAAATGAATTCTGGGTGTCAAGTGAATCTTATAGATTTACAGACACAACCAGATAATGAATTTAAATTTATTTTAAATTATCAAGATCATTTAACCAAATTTGTTGTACTGCGGCCACTAAAAACAAAAACTGCGTCAGAAGTAGCAAAACAACTTATGGATACACGAGAAGCCTCGCCATTCGCAAAACCAGGGCTCGATAGAGCGAGCGAATCAAGATGTTCAAAATATGCTTACAACCTGGCTTATCACTAACCAAACAACCGAGTGATCAGAAGGTTTAAAATATGTTCAACTGATAAAAAATAGAGCTTTTCATGAGGGTATAAAGAAAACTCTCTATGAAGCTTTATTCGGAACAAGAATGAAATTGGGTTTGAAAACATCAAATTTACCTATGGAATCTGTTGAACAGCTGGAAACAGAAGAAGAGTTAGAGCATTACTAGAAGGAGTACATACAGCCAATTCACCAGATAGCAAAGTCGCAGAAAACGATGAATTTTCCATTGAAACGTTAGACATAATTTTGGATGATGGTTTATTATGCAACCAAATTGAAGATAAAGATGGAAGTTTTGAGTTAAATTCTGTTTTAAACGAGAAGAAAATTTTAATTGATAATGCTCGAAAGAAAGCAAGGGAAAATTTAGAAAATCAAGCTATCAAAATGTGTAATCTTTCGAAAGAAAAATTTCCTGCTGCTGTGATTGGTGACAATGTTAGAGTTTCCATTCCAGACGTTGATCGTGGTAAAACGGATCCAAAAAATTTGATTTGCATTGTTTTGTCTAGAGATGACGATAAATTTATATAAATTAGGAACTAAACAGGGAGTTTTAAAACAATCTTATTCTAGGTGTTCGGTACTAAATTCAAAAATCGCGAAAGGATGCGTGAATAATGAGAGGTACATACGTGAAACAAACTGTTACCGGCGTTCAGTTTACCTGAACGTGGTAACAAATGCGTAATTATATTTTAATCCATTTTACGAGCTACCCATTGCTCCTAATAATAATTTGCATAAATTCCGCATTATTGAAATAATCCAAACGAGATAATTTTCCAAAATGTGCAGCTGCCAGTGTGGAACAATAGGACGGGCCCTTTTTCGGCGAAGAGGATCATTACCTGCTCCCGGAATTGCGGGGCCTACGTGACCGAAACAAAGCCGCGTCACCGAAGACCACCATATAAAACCAGGCTCCGACCATCGCTCTTCACCAGTCGTCTGCCATCAGCAGCGGTGGTCGGCCTGGTCGGCTTTGCCGATCCAAGCCTCTTGCCTTTTTGTTAATTAACTGTATATTTTCTATGTTTTCTGTTTCTTGTTTGTAATATATTCTCTTCTTCTCTGGCCCCATGTTTTAATTTACACACTTTCTCTTGTTCTTTACTCTTTTCACAGCTAGCCGGTGCTCATACGTTGACGTGGCGTGGAAGCTCAAGCAAGTATCACCGAAGGGAAACTGTTTAATCGAAGCCTGCGGCTGCTAATCGATGGTGCTACTTCCTTGCCAGTCCACCACGAGAACGTCTTCCGCGTCCTCCGTTAACAAAACTATACCGCGCCTGTCCGCTTTTATACCCCTATGCTGAAAACTCACAGGACGGAGAAGAAACGCCATATTAGAATTAACATTGTTTTCGTCGAAACCGCATTTGTGAACATTGTGATTGATAAACAGTAATTGTCTCGTATTGCCGCCGGCATTTTTATTGTGCATCACTCCCGGGAGCCCACGTGTTGAAGTGCATCTTTGGACTAACGGTGAGTTTCACGTTTTTCTCATGTCCCTTCTACCTCGTCGTATTTACCACTCAACGCCGCAGATCATCCCCGTTAGGGCAAATTAAATAAAAAAAATACAGTCCACGAATTTTGCTGTCTACGGGTTTTTTGCTCACACACTAGGCATGAATTCGCTATTTGCGAACAAAAGTTTATATCATACGAAGATGTTTCTCAAGATGTTGAGAAATCGGTAAGAGAAATTCTAGGAATGCAGTCCCTTACTGGTGGACAAGGTTTTAAAAGATGCATCTGTAAAGGAACATGTTCCTCAAAAAAATGCAGTTGTAAAAATGCTGGTATATTATGTAATTCCAAGTGCCACAATAGCAATTCTTGCTCAAATAAATAAAACTTTTTTCATTATGAAATTTCTATATGTTCCTTTATAGTTTTATAAAATTTAACTGTTATAATAAAGTAAAGTATGTTATTATTATTATTTGTTTGATTCCCATCGTAGTGGTCCTGAAAAACTAGGACGAAAATTGTATTTATGAATATTGGGATCATAACCTACGACATATTATATAATATGCAAAGAAAAGTATGTTTTGTTTGTCATTTGCATTTTTTAATTCAAATAATTTTCGTTATTAAAGCCTTTTGTATTATGTTTATTTAAATAAATATTTTTTTACTGCAACAACATTTTTAATTTATTTGTATTCCAACTTTTCTTAAAACATGAAGGTAAGAGTATATATTTACTAAAACGTGAAGACAAGAGTACACATTTTTCGGGAAATGTACATATACATTATATTCAGTTCACATATACCTAACTTTTTGAGAAATGTACACATTTTACGGCAAAAGTGTAAATTTGCCGTAACATATATATGTATTTTGAAAATTTGTATGGACAGAACCAGTTAAAAACAAAACATCTCTTGAAGTTGTTAATGCTATAAGGGAGATATTAGTTAAACTAAATATTTTAAAAAATTTGCAAACTGATCGAAGAAAAGAATTTTATAACAAAGATTTTAAAAATTTAATGGAAAAATGAAATATTAACCACTACTCAACGTATAGCGCTATGAAAGCTTCAATTGTTGAACGGGTTAATCGTAATCTATATTGTGTAAAGAATTTAGTATGCAAATTTCTCATAAATGGATTAATTTGCTGCCAAAAATTACTATAAAATATAATAATACAAAACATTCTACAATAAGAATGAAACTTTAAAAATCGAACAAAAGTTATTAAACAGCGCATACAATAACATTAAATTTTCATCATTAGAAAATAAATATAAAGTGGGAGATTATGTACGTATTAGTAAATATCGTAAAATATTCGATAAGGGTTAACAAACTGGTCAAATTAAATTTTTAAAGTTCGTGCAGCTGACACATCTCACAACGTAACTTTTAGAGGATTTTGAGGGGCAGTCGATTTTAGGTGGATTTTATGAGTTAGAGTTACAGCATGTTAAGCATCCTTATTTTAATTTAGTTGAGGTGATCAGACGAATAGGAAACATGTTATACGTTAAATGGTTAGGATATCCATCATCTCAAAACAGTTGGATAAAGAAATCTGAAGTAGAATAATGTACGGACCTAAACCTAGCAGCACTAAGTTGTTTCTTAGTGTGCATGCCATGTTCACCATATTTTTTTAAATCATGCAAAGATATTAATCATTACTGTGTTAGTTGTAATAAGTTTTTAGGTAAAGGTTTGTAATAAAACATGTTTTTTTTAATTGTTTATTTGTCTAAATAAAATTTGTTTATTTTAAATATGTATATTATGTGTTAAAATCGTTTTCCGTCGAATCTCCATGAATTATGTTCTCCATTAATTATGTATTTTATTTAAATGTTTTAATAAAACTGATTTAATAACATTATGTATATTATTTATTCACCTTTGAAATCGTTCCCGATCTGCTGCCACTTGAATCCAATATCCATTTCCTTCCTTAGATAATCCATGTTTATAAAAATATGTTTCATTTCTTTCACTAAACCGCACTTTTTATAATTAGACATTTATTTTTTTTATATATAATATTATGGCTAAGAAAAATATAAATATTACTGGTACTACTACTAATAATATTAGATTCAAACAATTTTCATTAGTATAATTATTTAAAGAAATCGCTTTCGTTGTTATATAACTAGAGTTTTTTAAATGAAAATTAACATTGAAATACTTTTCATTTTTTTTAAATCAAAAGTGCATGTAGTAGGAAAGGTTGTGTAATTTACAGACATATGCATCCAGTTATCAGGCCAAATTTCATTTAAAATTCAAATTCAATACAACGTTTGATTTATGATTGTGTAAAGTAAAATAAAATTCATCATCATCAACTCTTGTTCAACATACTTTACGTCTATATAAAGACTGATGTGAATGATTAAATATTATATGTTTCAAATTGAATTGTTCAGTATATAAAAAAATGAATACAAAAGTAGTTTCCTTCATTCTGGTAATTCAAGTTCAACTTGAATATATAATTGATAAAACTATCAAAGTATTTTGTTTCGAAACATCTGGCTCAATATATATTATATAGATTAAGTAAGTATTTAACCCTTTGTCACTTATTATTTTGAGATTTTTTTGAAATATAGTTTTCAATAAGATTCTTGTTTTATTCAATGCTACTTGTATATTATTTAAACTTTAAAATTAGCTCAGGAATGGTTCCATGATCTGCAAGCTAGTATTAATAATAAGCGTCTGAGACAGCGTCTGAGACATAACTCCGAAAAATGGCCCGAGGCGGGCTATTAAATAAATTTGCATATTTTCGAACGAATGTCCGAGCCCTAATAATAATACGTGTTTTATATAAACCGCCCTTACTCATGAATTGGTCTATAGATACTAGTGTGGAGATCGTTGAACCTGAACCTGAAATAATTGAAAAAAATCATAACTGATAAATTTTTAACGTTTCTTATAATTTGGATTATGAATTTACTTCTTAAAATTATTATTCTAATCCTCTTAATTTTATTACTAATAAAATTACGAGGAAAAAGAACAAATCGCAAACGTCGGTGAAAAATGCCGACGTGTGACTTGTGCAATAAAGTAGGTGTGTGTGTGTGTGTGTATAAACAAACAAACTAATTTTGCAGACTTATTAATTTACAATCACGGCTTTTTTCATAACAGTATTATTATTCTCAACTGCAGTTAATAGTCATGCATTTTTTTAATTATAGCAATTATAAAGCAATGCTTAACCAAACGCATAATTGTGAGGCTGAACTCATGAAATTGAATAATATTTACAATTCCTACAAAACAATTATTGAGATGATGACACAAACGGTTGGATACTGTTTTACAGATATTTATAGTAAGTAATTATTCTTAATAAGTTCTTTTATTATCATAGTGTTCAAGCGGATATTTTTATGTGAATATATCATAATTTTTAACTATATACACACATATTTTTGATTATCATAGTGTTATTGAATTAATATTTTTTTATGAATATATCTTAAATATTTTATTCTATTATTTTTTTTCAGCATCAACTCGTCTAGGCTTCGTGAAATTATAAACTTGGAGGACTGCAATCCTAGTGCTCGAAAAATATCAGTCGAAGAGTTTGATGTGGATTTTGTCACTTTGTTAAGCGCAACAGAAGAAAAAAATTCAACGATCGAAAAAGAATTACTTGGAATAATGTATGCAGTCAAATATTTTAGACCTTATGTTTACGGCAGACATTTCAAAATTTATACAGATGACCGACCACTAGTATGGTTGTGGAAATTAAAAGAGCATTCGAAAGTAATGAGATTGAAGTTGGAAGAATATGATTTCGAAGTTATTTACAAAAAAGTAAAATAAAACACTAACCCAGACGCTTTATTGAGAATTACCCAAGAACAATTGTATGCGATAGAAGACGATATAATTTCTTAAACTCCTAACCCAGATCCAGAAATACAACGAATGCTAAACAAAATTATCACAATTCTAGACGATATTATAAATGATAAGAAAAAACAATATTTTCTGAGCACCACTACTACTCACACAAAAGTCGATCTATCAAACGAAGACGGAACAAAATATTCAAAGTAAAAATAGGAACCCAAAATTTAGAAGACGAAATCACAAATCGTGAAGGAATATTTGATAGGACCCGGAAAATATTATTTATATTTCGAAAACGATACTCTCTATCTCATTTTTGTAAAATTTATATTCAACTTTTTAATGATAAAGGACCAAAATTAATTAAATGTGCAAAAAAGGTTACTGTAATAACCAACAAAGCTGATCAGTTGGAATTGAATACAACGCATCATACTGGCAAAAGAAAATCATATGATATTTTAATTTATAATGTTTTTTGTTGAAACCGTATACTATATAATCTTCGATTATTCATTTAAAAAGACGTTTTTTTCTGCTGAAGATGGTCATAGACCGATACTAGTCCAGAAAATAAAATAAATTACATTATCAGAGGTACCATATTTTACCCACACATAATATATGAAACGACAATGTTATTGGAAAAATATGAAACAGACGGTAACCGACTATATAAATAGCTGTTTGATTTGTAACAAAAGCAAATACGATTGGCATCCCACTTTGCCACCTCTATAACGTACAAAAACTCCTGATAAACCGTTTCAAACAAATTAGTTAACCCCTATATTGGCCCTTATAAAATAATAAAAATGAATGACGATTTGCCTGTAGAAGTCAAAACAAAAACAAGAACCAGAAAATTCCACACAAGAAACTTGAAACATTCTGTTGTTTTAGATGTATCGGATATTATATCACTAACATCAGATGCGACATTACCCTAGAAGCCATCAATGATCTTTTCCCAGTAAAATTGGGAGAAATCAAAACCAATCAATTAAAAATTACAACAATATATCATCTCGACCATTTAGAGCAATAAATTGAAACTCTCAACAATAATTGCGATAATTGGATAACTACTTTTAAAAATGGAACTCACAGGAATCTTTACGGCAGAGAAATGGCAAATTATATATCCAAACTATCCACGAAGAGAAGTAAAATAGTGCAACAACTCTAAACAATTATTACCCAAAAAGGTATCTCATAGAATAAAAGAGGAGCCATTAATATTTTAAGACAAATAATTAATAGGTTTACCGGAAATATAGATAACGAAGATGCCGAAAGGTACGATAAAGAAATTCACAATATAATTCAGTCAATTGAAACTATAATGGAAAAACAACAATCTGTGTCAATCCAAACAATTAATTAATTTAATCAAACAATAGCAGATCTAAGAAGCAATCAGTTAGTGCTAACCTCAAGAATGATGCAACTAAATCAATAAATAAAAACGTTACATTCTATCTATTCTATCTATCGCTATTAATCAACTGATTTTTCTAATAGATAACACCAACGGTATCTTATCATTACTCGTTAACGCTGTTACCTTCGCCAAATTAATAACATATCATCCCTCGATGATGGCACTACAAATCTAATCTACGAACTGAAGCAATTAAATCAACTCCACAACGAAAAATTACCACGCGAACCCACTACAGAAAACGGTTAGAACTTACGTTAATAGAAATTCCATTAAAATGATTCTTTCTAAAGATCCCTCTGACAGAAATCTCCCAATACATCTACTACCATTTATATCCCTTACAAATCCGAGGAAACAATAACACATTCCACTATATAACACTAAATCATTAAGCAATTTGTTAATAATTTGTTTATTCACAATGTTTTTTTATTACACAATTCACAAGTACATGTGTAAATATTTATTTCAAAAAATGATGATTTTGCTTAATGAATGTAAAAAGTTATATTAGTTTGACATAAATTTGATTAGGATTAATGAACGTTTACATTTATTGTTGATTTTTTTATTAAAAATTTCAGTATATATATATATATATATATATATATATATATATATATATATATATAATACATTCAACATTTTCCTTACACAGTACACACGAATACAAGAAGAAAAGAAAAATGTCTAGCGTACCTTACAGTCTTATTATTCAATCTAATGAACCCTAAGCACTAACAGCTAAGATTCAACGTGGGTGCGGAAGACAAAGACATATGCCTCTTGGTAATATGACCTCTAAAGAAGAGGAAGGTCAATGTCAACCAATACAAAAAAACTAAAAGTGATGAGGTTATAGTTTAACGAAGAAGAAAACACTGACGATGCATAACAATTTGCGCAAAAATTGTAATAACTAATTTATAAAAATTGTACTGTTTTATAATATAGTTAAAAAAATTATTTAACATATAATATTTATTATTAAAATTAAACATAATACATATTTTAAATTGTTTTAATAATATGTCTTATGACCCTGTAGAAACTCTGATGAAAAATGTTGGTGATGTTTTATAATAAGATTCCAGTTCACCCTTGCTCTAAACTCTTGAATAAAATCTTCAGATAGAATTTGATACTTGGAAATTCTAACCGAATCAACGTAATCTTTAAACTAACGAATAAAATATTCATATGAAAATTTGGTACTTTGATAAATATCCCATTTAATTGTATTAATAAACATTCTCATAAAGCCTTCGCTTAGTTTTTGAAACTCACTACTTTCATTCCAATCCACAGAATGTTGATAATTTATAATCAATGCTTAAGGTAGTTCGAGAAATTGATTAATTTCTTTCCAGCCGATTGCTTTTAATTGTGTTGACATGATTTTGCTTGTAGTTGTCACTAAGAACCAAATTTTATACTATAATATCGCTATTTATATACCCTCCTATTACATAACTCTTATGACACTTGTTTGTGGATTATATTTTACAAGACAATCATGTATAATAAGACAATATGCTGTTGTATTTGCAGGTACATTTTCACTTGTTTCAAATTCCAAACGTATATCGTTTCATTTTGATGGCTACAATCACTTGCAACCATGGGGCATTTTTCTAAGAACTCTAAATGATTTAAACATGGTACGCATACTGACTTATAGTAGAAGTATTGTTAAAATTGGGCATACATTTCATACAGAATTGTAAATTGATATTTCTTAAAATCCAAGTTTATATTGTCATAATAATTAAATATAATTTTAAATTTGTCAGATTTACTCATGTAATGATCAAATTTACTCATGTCTTGCAAAACATTATTTTTTATGTGTTTGAAAGGCAACTACAACAAATTGAATAATATAGTGGTTTGTTGTAGTACAGGTAATTTATGAAGTTCCCACTTTTGAAATGCTATTTCAGTAATTCAATAATTTAAAACCCAAGCTTAATAAAACATTTATTTTGCGATGTTAATTCTTTAAGATGTCGAGACTGGCTAATTTTTGTAGTCGTTCCAAATGTTTTAATAGGTATTTTTGTTGATTCATTCAAAGAATTAGAGTTATATAAAAATACCATCTTTATAATAATTCCTTCAGGTGAAGTCTTACAGTGACTACTAGATAAACTATTTTAAGGATAATTTCATCAATGTACCTGCTATTGATAGGTAAATATAACATTTACAACTTTCTCAACAATTCGATTTGTGGAAAAAACATATGGAAAGTATTTCCTTGATTATCATTATTATAAGAATTTGTTACAAAATTGCATTCAACACATATTGAGTTTACTTTGAAAATATTTACAGGAAAATCAGAGAAATGAAGTTTATTAGCATCCAGTTTTGTATCTGTATATCCCAATAAAGATCCAATAGAATTTGCTTTTCTAAAATCTATTACATAATTACTTTTCTAAATCCCTATTTTCATAAAAACTATTAATTAGAATTTTATTTAAGTAAAGCTAATAAACATAATTGTCCACAATTAACACTATTATAGGTTTGAAAAGCAACATGATTATAATATATTGTACATAAACCATTTGATTCAAAATATCTTGTTAATTCAGGAGGAGGATGTAAATTTCCGAAGCTGTCAAAATAAATGATGACGTCATTTTTTTTTTCTAATATGCTGCCCAGTGAGTTCCAGGGTTATATATGGTGTGTCCGTTTAAATTTGAATCAGTGGCTGCGACGAAGCTTAAGACCCAATGGGAATTCAGTACCATGGCGTCGTTCAGCGATAAACAACGTGGGTTCAATGTACGCGAGTACTACCGCAACAATGATTCTTTTACTCTAGCACAACGAAAAGTTTGCGCTCATTACAACATACGGCGTAACAATCTAGCTCCGTCGATTTAATTGATTCTAAAATGGGTACAAAAGTTCGAGGAGACAGATTCAACAATGAATCAACCACGATCCGGCCGACCTAGAAGAGATCTCGAAAACGTCGAGCGTGTAAGAGCTTCTATTCGTGAAAATCACTCAACTCGGAAGCGGTCTAATGCCTTAGGTGTGCATCTTTGATTCGTATTCTTCACAAAGGTTTACATTTACATTCATACAATATCCAAATGGTACAGGAATTAAAGCCTCAAGATGACGCTCACAGATAAAAAGTGATATCCAAAAGAGGTGCCATTAACTGGCCACCTCATGGACCGGACTTATCAACACTGGACTTCTTTCTTTTGGGGTACCTTAAAGGTAAAGTTTTAAAGGAAAATATTCGAGTGGAAATGCAAAACATTTCACGAATCACTTGTGAGGCCGTCATTGAAAATTTTCGCTCCAGGTTGCAGCAGTGTCAAAATAGTCAAGAATCACCTATGGATGAAAAAATAAAATCCCTATTTGTGTACTTTAATAATAAATAGAAAGTGTTTATCTCACATAACTAGTTTCTTTTATAATTATTTTTATTGATTAAAGTCTTGTATCGTTCCATAATTGCTTTATCAGTTTCCTGACATATGTTTCGACACTTGTCATTTTGAAGGTGTACTATTTATTTTCAAGTAATAATAAACATATGTCAGGAAACTGATAAAGCAATTATGGAACGAAACAAGACTTTAATCAATAAAAATAATTATACAATAATGTTCCATCAAGAATGCAGCAACGATACTATTAATTTTAGTTTCTTTTAAATCATCATTTGAAATGTAAACGAACTTGTATTTACTATCCAAATTAATAATTCGGTTTTCAATATTTTTAATTATTTTAGGTAAAGTGTCTCTCATAAAAATACTGAATGTTATATTGTTTTTCGGCGGTCCTAAAAAACGACCCATTCTTTTTTATGTGGTTTTAAATATAATCTTTTTCACAGAGCAATGGCTTCCATTGTTCTATTATGACGTTGTGATTCTTTCAATTGATCTTTTGCATTACGACCACTGCTCACAGATTTTTCAATTCCTGCAGCTCCACCACTTATGCACCCAAAGCACTAAATCCAGCAAATATGGGAATTAAGGGCAAAACACCACCATTTTTGGTATTGGTACAGTGCGTACAGTTTTAATTTCATTTTTTATTGCTATCGCGGTACGTATTGTTATTTGAATAACGCCACTTAATATCCCAGGATTTTTTGATACATATCAAAACTCTATTAGATCATATAAACATGATGTATATACAATAAAACAAACAAAAATTGCTTTAAGTTATTATGATGATAAAATAATAGTAAACCATATTTATACTGATACAAAACCATGAAATATATTTTAAAAATTATGTTTACTTATTTAAACATAGATAAATTCATTTTTTTGGTAAGCATGCAAAATAAACTTATTTCTATTTAATATGAAATTAATTTATTTTTCTTTATAGGATCTTGGAAGTTGAAACATGACTAGCTATTGTAAAAATTGTAAGCTATTTTTTCTGTGCAAGGAATCAATTAATCATCATAATAAAAATGTGATCAAGAGTCTGACATGTAAAGATTAAATGTTTGTTTCCCCAACCAATAAATATATTGTCATCAAAAACATCGACCTTAAATGTGAAGAAGTGTTTAAGTTACATTCACCAAATAACAACAACAACAAAAACTCTTCCAGATAAATGTAAGTGCGCAACTCTAACTTTGAAAATATATTGATATAATAAAATCAACAAATTATATATTCTTGTATTCAGTTATAGAACGGGCAGAAACACTGTCAGCAACTTGTGTTGCTTCATTTTTCCCAAATAAGTAAAATTCGCGCCACACAAATCTAAATCTGTTAATAGCGTCCCATATATCATGATAGCTCAACTTCGTGTAGAAAAGCCCCTCTCAGCTTCTGCCGGTAGAATCGAGTTCTGCCGCCCTCCATTCCGTTACCCGGGGTGTCCAAAATACGACCGAACCGACCGAGCAGGCGAAGCGCACGTGTGGAGAACAAAAGGACCTCGTGGATATTCAAACCGTGTAAACAATAATTCCTTTTTTAAATTAACCTTGTTCGAAAACATCTTTGTGACTAGTTCTGGTGCTCTGCCCTGAACTGTCGAGGTAGTTGTCGAGGCCAAAATCCGAAAGAGCCTTGATAACACTGTTTCATGGATATAAATACCAATATAATATATATAATGATACATAATATAAATTACATACAAGCAGCTCTTGATCGATTAAGATTCAACAAAAGGATTGAGGGCACTGGTAAAATATTGGAGCCACTTCTTCAGAAAAGAATTTAATTGCAAACATTATTTGTGGATATTCAGGGTTTCAATGAATTTACACCAAAGGAGTTAGTACTTATACATAATAATCATATTTCATATATTGGTCTAAACCTCCAAAACCTTTTCATGAGTTTAATGAAGAGAAAAAACAAATTAGATGGTTAGAACAAAAGTATCATGGACTTTATTACAGTGAGGGTGAAACTGATTGAGTAGTTTATCAAAATTATTTTAAGAAATAAAGGCTGACGTTTTTTATGTGAAAGGACATCAAAAATATTTATATGTAAAAAAATCTACAATAGTGTAATAAATGTTGAATATAAAAGAAATTGTCTTACTTTCAAAAAATCAATTTATTGTTGTAATATACATGAAAATAGATTAAACGTATGCAGTGTTGTTAACAGAATTAGTAAACTATTTAAATAATAAATAAATAAAGAACCTACAAGAATATATAAAAAAAAATTAATAAAATACTAAATAATATTGCTTCAAATAGTGTAATCCTATTTTATAAATAAATAAAAAATATAATAGATAATATTTGTATTATTGCACATTCGTGTGTTATTAGGTCAAAGGTTATCATATTACAAAAGTCAATGTCAGCTTGGTCTGGACAAGTCTCGACAAGTTTAGTCCATCCTTTTCTAATATCATCCTCTTCGTCTTTTATCGCCAAAATGGACGATGATGCAACACTGTGTAACATAATTAATTTATAATGTATTTCACTGTTGCATATATACAGGGTGGGCCACGAATAACGACCATTAAAAGTTTACGGGGTTCCTGCAAGAGGAAAAATCTGAAAAAATTCAACATTGTACGGTTGATTGCGATCTCCTTATGGAAAATATTTTTGACTTTCTATCACTTCCGGTTGTACCGGAAATGGCTACCAACTTTGTTTTTTTTAATGGAACATACTGTATATTATTTTATTTTTAAATTCCTTGTTCGATTGTCTACCTCTCCATATGGGTTTATGTCAACTTAACTTTTACAGTTATATTGACCTCAAATAGGCGTTTAGTTAAATGCCTATAACTTCTAATAGGTCTAAGATAGACACACGTGCGGCATCTTGTTGTGTACCTAATCGATTCCTCTACAACGGAAAAAATTGACATGTGTCAATTTTGACAGTTGGTATTTCAAAAATATTAATATTTCAGCGCCCACTTAAAAACATCATATTTCAATTTTTTCAAATGGAATGACCAATATTTTATCTTATAGGGTGATTCGCAAGACAATTTGCTACAAAAAAGTATTATATATCACTATATCTAGAGCCAGTAGTTTTTAAGTTATTTTGAAATTTATTTCCTCTCACATTTCAATAATTCCTCTTATATTCACACAGGCACTATAGTAGGCTTCTGTCAATATTTATTGAATCGGATTAGGAAAAATTCGTCCGAATATTATTAAAATGAATAGTTATCCCCAGTTACAACTTACAAATAAAACTGAAGCAAGAAGGAACTGAAGAAAGTTGTCAGAAAAAAAATTATAACAATTGTTCAAAATGATAACCATTAACATGTAAACACTGTGCAGCACGTATTGCGTCACCCTCTTATGTTGCTCGCCTATTTTTTCTAAATTAAGATTCCGCGAATGCAGCTTGCAATTCTTTTCGGGTATTGTCGGCATTTGCATAAACTTTATTTTTTATACGACCTCAAAGATATATGTAGATTTTCAATTGACACACATGTGATTGGTTTTTCTATTGAAAATACCTTCATGAGAGAAACTTGATTCGTTCGTCCAATTTATATTAATTTTAAGCAACAACAACTCACAAAAATAATTTGTATTTATAATTATGCATCCGATACATTTTCCAAATTCTTTGGAGTGGGGTTCTGCTTACTCTCAAATCCTCCTAGCAACCTGATGCACGTTGATTTGCTTGAAAATAAGTCAAAACATTTACTTGAATTTCCTCATTCTCGGTTATTGGCTTTGGTTAATTTTTTTCTGCGTTTTGTTTTCCAAATAGTAGAAAATTTGACTCCAGTCTTCGAAACTTTTTTCTATCCATCGGCGGTAATTGTGGATAAGTTTCGTTGAAAGTTTTGCAAGTTCTCTCAACAATTCTGTTGCACTGGCCATATATGACAAATAAATTCATAATTTCTTTATTGGTATAGGTATTCATTTTATTATTACTCGAAAGAAGCGTACAAAAATATTAATACGTTGGATTCAACAAATATTGACAGAAGCCTACTATAGTGCCCGTGTAAATAGAACAGGAATCATTCGAATAAAAATTCTGGGAGGAAACTAATTTCGAAATAACTCAAAAACTACTGGCTCTAGATATAGGGATGTATAATACTTTTTTGTAGCAAAAGGTCTTGCGAATAACACTATGAGATAAAATATTGGTCATTCCATTTGAAAACATTGAAATATGATGTTTTTAAGTGGGCGCTGAAATATTGATATTTTTGAAATACCAACTGTCAAAATTGACACATGTCAATTTTTTTTCCTTTGTAGAAGAATCCATTAGGTACAATACAAGATGCCGCTCGTGTGTTTATCTTGTACCTACTAGAAGTTAGGATGTGGCTATTTATACATACAGTATGTATACGCAATTGGCTATTTATACATACTGTATGTATACGCAATTGGCTATTTATACATACAATATGTATAAGAAATTGGCTATTTATACATACAATATGTATAAGAAATTGGCTATTGATTCATACAATATGTATAAGAAATTGGCTATTTATAGTTACGTATAACGCAGATAGAAAAGTAGAATATTGATTGTGACCATCTATGAATGCCATCCTCAACTAAAATGTTTGCCTCCACTATATCCATTAAAGTGCCCCTTCTTCTTGTTAATACTTCTGTTTAACATACACGGGCGTCAAAAGTAATCTGCGTTAATTTTGCATATCGTGATGAGCTAGTTTACTCACAGTGCACATATTCCGATTTTCAAGCCATCACGAAGCTCATAAATAATTTTTAATGGAGATAGGCGATAGTAAGCTGCGTCTCGTGTGCATCGCACAATAGCCAGCAATGCCTCTGTGGGTATCGGGATAGGCAAGAAGGGAAGCTGCGTTCCACAGAAACACGCGTTGATTTCGATACCTATCGGCGCGTCAAAAGTAAGCAGCTTACCGTGAATAGATAATCGAAGTGCTAAATTGTGAATGACTTATTCTATAAAAGTGTTGCAAGGTATTAGCTGATTTTTTTTTAAATTAATTATATTTTTAATATTCTAACCTCACTTTTAGATGACAGAACAAATGTCCGTTAATGACAACAATGTTAGTGAACATACTTTAAATGTTGGTCAACATTTTAATGATTATGAACAGTTATCAAAGACTGTTAATGTATTTTGTAAAGAGCATTATCATCCATTTGTTATTAGAACACGGTCTCAGAAACAAGTGCTGTACAAATGTTGTCATGGTATTAAGCAATATTCAAAATGCCTGGGAAAACGTCCGAATCAACATTACTACTACAAGAATTGTAAAGCTCAAATTAATTTTTATAAAAGCAAAAATGAAAAATGGAAATTAACAAAACTATTACTAAATCACAATCATACCGTTGGCAAAGAAGAATATAGTAATTACGGCAAAGCCAAAATTATGAATGAAAATGATTACGAAACAGCAACAGATTTAATCTTGTCTAGCGCCAAAGATGGAATGGTTGCTGCAGTTTTAAGTAAAAAAAGTGGGAAACAGTTTATAAGAAAGGATATACAAAATTTTCGAAACAAACTTTTTCCTTCATGTACCGAAGTGGACCAAAATCATTTAATGGAATTCTTAGCGGAAATCGAAGAAAATGGTGGTATATACGCTATACAAAAAGATGCAGAAGAAGAAGTAGAATCATTATTTGTAGCCTCTTCGGCGATGGTTCTAAATTATAATAAATCTCAGTGTCCAGTGATACAAATAGATGTTTCCTTTGGATTTAATGTCGAAAATTATAAAGTTTTGGGATTTTGCTACTATTCTAGCATAACCGACAAATCAGAATTTGCAGCTATAGGATTTATTGCTAAAGAAACATATTCCGCATTCATACATTGTATGAATGAATTTAAAAAAATTTGTAAGACCCACCCATCCGTTTTTTTAATTGACAAAGATTTCATCGAAATAAAAGCTATCAGAGACATTTTTTCTAGTGCAACCGTTTTACTTTGTAAATTTCATGTCATTAAATACATTAAAAGGCTAGTTTCTACTGCCTACAATAAACAAATTGATGAAAAAAACAAAATATTGGATGCGTTCAAGAAATGTTTATATGCTCAATCATATAAAGAATACGAAGAGCAGAAAAAGAAATTCCTGGACATTTGCAAGTCTGTAAAAGTTTTTGCAGGAACAAAAGATAAATACGTGACTCTTGAAGAGCAATTTCTTAAAAATTGGGACAGCTGTAAAGAAATGTGGGTACATTATTTTAGAAAACATTTGCCACTAATGGGAGATACGACAACAAACAGAATTGAACGATCATTTTGGACTCTTAAGCAATACATACAAACTAAATATCATAGTTTGCCGACAATTTATTTATGTATTAAAGAGCTTATAGACTTTATTGATTCAAGAATAAAGAATAAATTAGCCAAAAATAAACAAAAAGTTTTTAAAATTATGGATAACGATAATGAAATAAGAAAATTGCTGGAAGTATGTTCCGAAGTTCTCACAGAGACTGGAATGAAATTATTTCATAAACAATTAAAATTGTTTAAAACTTTAGAATCTAAAATAAAAGTAATGGCTAATGGCATTGAGGAAAATCTTGAGACTGGAATATCGAAGATTTATAATACGTCGCTGGAAGCATGTTCATGTACATTTTGGAACTCTTTCAGTGCACCATGTAGGCATATTTTTATGTTAAGAAAATACAATAACTTAGATATTTTTTCAAAAACATGTTTCCATCCAAGATACATTACTTCAGTTGGAAATACAGAAAGTATTATGAATATGGATATCGATGATGAAGACACGAATGACGTAGACATTGATGATATAGACAAGGATGAATTCGATGGTTGTCAAAAAGTATTATCGGATCGAGAAAAATTCAATACAGCACTGACAGTAACAAAAAATATCGCAGATATTTTATCAAATTATGGAACTACAACCTTTAACAAATATATGAACGAACTAAAATTAATTGAAAAAAATGCTAGAAATGGGGTTTCTCTGTTTGAGAATGAGTATAGTAAACCTACAATTAGTTCAATAGAATTTGAGACAAGTAACTTAGTTGAAGCTGGAAGTTG
Source organism: Ontholestes murinus (assembly GCA_963969525.1). Lineage (NCBI taxonomy): Eukaryota > Metazoa > Arthropoda > Insecta > Coleoptera > Staphylinidae > Ontholestes > Ontholestes murinus. The sequence goes on along the minus strand of OZ018387.1, from coordinate 74,823,226 downwards.
CCAGGATAGCTTAGTTGGTACTGAAAGTCAGAACGAATCCGATACAAATCATCAATCAAATGAAAACCTAAAATTTAAAACAAAAATTAAGTCTAAAGGACGTCCGAAGAGAAAAACTAAACAGATTCAGTTTTACAAGAAGCAAATTAAAACACGAAATAAAAAATAAAATAAATACCCAAGTATATTGTAACAATAAACAATAAATAAAACAATATTTTTCTATAATTATGTAGTTTTTATTAAAATATTAATATCAATAAACTTTTTGGTTAGTTAGTACGTTATACGTAACTATAAATAGCCAATTTCTTATACATATTGTATGTATAAATAGCCAATTGCGTATACATACAGTATGTATAAATAGCCAATTGCGTATACATACAATATGTATAAATAGCCAATTGCGTATACATACTGTATGTATAAATAGCCAATTGCGTATACATACTGTATGTATAAATAGCCACATCCTAAAAGTTAAGTGGACATAAACCCATATGGAGAGGTAGGCAATTGAACAAGGAATTTAAAAATAAAATAATATACAGTATGTTCCATTTAAAATAACAAAGTTGGTAGCCATTTCCGGTACAACCGGAAGTGATAGAAAGTCAAAAATATTTTCCATGAAGAGATCGTAATCAACCGTACAATATTGAATTTTTTCAGATTTTTCCTCTTGCAGAAACCCCGAAAACTTTTAATGGTCGTTATTCGTGGCCCACCCTGTATATATATATATATATATATATATATATATATATATATATTCATTATAATTCACTTATCTAACGCAAATAACATTGGTAACAATGGTAACTTTCTCCAACAGAACGGCGACATTTTTAGTACGCAGATTCTAATAATTATGTATGCATTTTAATATTCCGGAATTTATTATGCCTTTTGGATTAAAAAATGCACCTAGTTGTTTTCAAAGACATGAATAATGTCCTCGCAGGTCTTACTCACAACCAATGCTTTGTTTACCTTGGCGATGTAGTCATTTATGGAGTTTCATTTACAACCGTAAATTGAGGAACGTATTTTCTCGTTTTCAACAAAACAATTTAAAATTTCAGCCGGACACATATAAATTTTTAAATAAATCGTGTCAGTATCCAGGTCATAAAATTTCAGACGAAGGTCTTACACCTAATCCGAATAAAATAGAAACCATTAAATCAGTACCTCATCCACAAAATTCCAAAGAAATCAAAATTTTCGTAGATATGGTCGGATATTATCGTAAATTCAATGAAAACTTTTCGACATCTAGCAAAACGCTAATCTTTATATCCCGCCCTGCGAACTACGGTAAATTAATTCAACATTTGGAATTATATAACAAAAAAAGACGAAGAAATCATAATTGCGCAAGCGACAAAGAGTGGAGGAACGTTTGGAGTTCCAGTTAATATTTTGGAAATAGTTGGTGTTCTGTTCCTGTTCGTATGCTGTGGTACAGTTGTATACAGGATATGGCGCAGATGCAACAGAAGAATCAATAAGAAGATAACAAGGGAGATTCACCGAAGCCAGGAGCTGCTCAACGTACGTGCCAAAAACAATTAGTGAGTGTGTGTTAGAATAATCGTGAGTGTGTGTTAGAATGACGGAATTTCTAGCGTTCGAATTGGTGCTAGATAAGGTCAAAAGATTCAACGTAAATATAAGTAAAGATAATCGACAACCGAGGTAAAATAGAGAAGTAATAAAGCAACAACTAGATAAATTAGAACTAAAATTAGAAGAGGACAAATTAATAGTAGATGCAAATGTAAAATTACTAGGGGAAAAGTGGATGTAAGAGATAAAGAAAAACGTACATTATAGCCATTCAGAATTATGTTGATTACCTGAGGTATGCCTTATGCTTATCCAGTTAAATGTCAAGCCGATAAAGTTATTGTTTTTAATGGTCCAATAATTTTTGTTTCTAACATCTAGAATGTTGTAGATATCGCGTTGCGGAATAGTTTGTTGATTGTTCGTGCAAATGAACCGTGGTTTACCTCGCCGTTATTACTGTTACCGAAGGAAGAAGCGTCTCCGCCCGCGTCGGAAATTGAGATATCGTCGGACGAAGAGGCGACCGCGTTATTATCGCCGTTACCGCAAACGTCGTAATCATGTTAAATTCATTAATTTTAAATCTCCAAATTTCGTTCGTCACAAACATTATATAAAATTAATATCGATTTGGACAATGTTTTTGGCTGGGGTTATTTCTGGATATTCATGGTTTCAATGTTCCTGAATTTACACCAAAGGAGTTTTTATACAAAATAATCAAATTTTCACATATTGGTTTAAACCTTCAAAACCTTTTCATGAGTTAAATGAAGAGAAAAACAAATTAGATGGTTAGAACAAAAGTATCATGGACTTCATTACAGTGAGGGTGAAACTGATTTAAGTAATTTATCAAAATTGTTTTAAGAAATAAAGGCTGACGTTGTTTATGTGAAAGGACATCAAAAATATTTATTTCTAAAAAAAATTCTACAATAATGTAATAAATGTTGAATATGAAAGAAATTGTCTTACTTTCAAAAAATCAATTTATTGTTGTAATATACATGAAAATAGATTAAACGTATGCAGTGTTGTTAACAGAATTAGTAAACTAGTTAAATAATATTTTCGAAATTTGTATGGACAGAACCAGTTAAAAATAAAACATCTCTTGACGTTGCTAATGCCATGAAAAAAATATTAATTAAACCAAATATTCCTAAAAATTTGCAAACTGATCAAGGTAAGAAATTTTATAATAAAAAATTCCAATCTTTAATGGAAACATTAAATATAAATCACTATTCGACATATAGCACAATAAAAGCTTCAGTAGTGGAACGAGTTAATCGTACATTAAAATCTATAATGTGGAGGGAATTTAGTATGCAAGGTTCATATATAATATAATAATATAATAATACAAAACATTCAACTATAAATATGAAACCGGTTAATGTAAAAACTGAACAAAAATTATTAAACGTATACAATAATATTAAATTATCTACACTTAATAATAAATATAAAGTGGGTGATTATTTTCGCATTAGCAAATACCGAAAAATATTTGATAAAGGTTATACAACAAACTATTTATTAAATGCGATAAATAGTAAATTAATAGGCCGCGCTTTAGTAGCCGTCGGTTCACGCGTAGAATTAAGTACTTCGAATTTGATTAGAGATTATATTAGGCAACGTTTTGGTGATAGAAGAAACTATGATTGTTTGGTCCAAGATCTTATCAATTTAGTACCCGCGAAGCTCCGTTGGTATTTGGAGAACGTGTTTAAGTCGCACGCAGTAAACTCACCTCGAAGATAAATTCCTTATCAGAGATAGAAATGCCGCAAGCAGCAAAATTAATTCATTTGCAACAATATGATCAAGTCGCGTTAAAAACATTTATTCGTGGTTTGCGAGGCTAATTACAAAGTATTGTCCGATTGGGAAATCCCGCGACATTAGAAGCCGCAATTAATCTTGTTATCGAAGAGCAAAATTTTCAATATACTTTGGAGCCTGAGCGAACTCCAAAAATTAATCAAAACATAAGGCCAAATTTCCAAAGAATAAATAATGTACCATTTGATAAATTTAATCAAAGACCACCACAATTTAACAATAATAATAATTTTCCTAGCCAACCCATTAGGTTACAATTTCAACAAAATTCAAATCCACAAAAATTTATGACCAATAGACAAGTATTCGGACCACCTCAAAATCAAAGAAGACCATTTAATTCAAATAATAATTTCACGCCAAATAAAAAACCAAGATTAAATAATTACGGCAATGCAAATTCTCACGTGCAACGAAACAATTATCAAGGTCAGTACGTGCCGACACCGATGTCCACGACGACCGCCTACACATTCCAAAATAGAAATGCAAACGCATTATTTAATATAGATAAACCAGGTCCGTCTGGAAATCAAAACCCAGATTCATTACAAAATGAATATCGCGAAAATTCTTTTTTAGAGGTTCCTCCAGGGCACGACCCGCCCACGAATTATTAGGTATTAATGTTGAAACCAGTAATCTCCCATATATTATCGATCCCGATACTAATTTAAAAATTTTAGTCGACACTGGGAGCACCCGCTCCTTCATCAATCCCCAAATTGCATATAAATTATTTAGGAAAAATATAAAAGCTGATACTTTCGAAGTATCCAGTGCTCATGGTATGTCATATGGCCACGAGAGCGCAATAATCTCTCTTAAAAAATTTATTTAGAAGCAATTTTGCAAACAATTTAAAACTTTATGTATTTGATTTTCATTCCTGTTTCGACGTCTTAATCGGTTTAGGTAATATGCAAAAATTAGGAATATGTATAGATTTAAATAAAAATATAATAAAATCGCCCAATTGCGAAATTCCTTTTAGTATTGACCAGCCTTCAGAAAATGCTAACTCTGTTGCATCTAGGCCTAAGAGTATATTATATTAGTGCCCGCGAATAGCCAACGAATCATTCAAGTTGACGTAGCAAATATAAACAACGGTCAAGCGGTGATTCCTCAAATAGAATCCGGGAATCTAGAAATCCCTGAATGTTTAACCGAAGTTAAAAATAATAAAGCTTTATGCGTAATAATAAATAAATGTAACGATGATAAAAACGCGAATATTGGGAAACCATTCACTGTGAATCCCATCAGCGAATATGATGTGATTCCTGCAAATCTCAATAATAATAATATTAGTAGAAATAGTTTAAAAAATAAATATAATAATAATGCAAATCCCATCAATGAATATGATGAGATTTCCAAAAATAATAATTGTAATAATAATACGAAAAGAATTCATTTAAAAAATAAACATAATAATAATCTTGTTGAGGTTTGCATTCAAATATCCCGCGGTGTACTGCGCCATCTACCTCCGATATGTGAAACTGCGTAGTGCGCCATATCCGTTTTTGCTCTAACCTGTCAGTAGTAGTAAGAAGCCCGTATTGTAAGCAAGTGTGGTGTGTGAATAAAGAGGTTATAGAAAAGAAAAACAAAGTGTTTAAAGACGATCCACCCCGAAAATAATATGGTAGCAGAGCGTGGTTAAAGAAGAAGAAGAGCACCATACAAGTGAAAATAATAGATTGATTATTAAAGGCAAGAAAAAAGAAGATTAACATCATGGCATGTACGGCGACATTTGTCCCCACATTTGATGGCGCCGATTATGCCAGCTATCGAGCACGTATGATAATGTTTCTAAAATTAAAAAAGGTAGAGATGACTACAGAAAGAAAAATGATTGCCTCAGACAACGCTGAAGAATGGGCGGAGAAAAATATACAAGCCATTAACTATATATATATATGCGACGTTAAGCAATCGCCAACTGGAGCATATCAAAAACTTTGACAGTGCGTACGACATTATAAAAAAACTAGACAAGATGTACTCCGGAAAATCCACATCGCTTCAAATACTGAAGAGAAGCGAGCTGGATAGTATAAAACTAGAACAATATAGCAACGCCCAGAAGTTCATAAACTGTTTTGAAAAGAAGACCAACGAACTAAAAGAAGCAGGGGCAACAGTATCCGAACAGGAGCTACTAAATTACATGTTAAAAGCGTTGCCTGCAAGATTCAGCCATCTAGGCGACTTAATAGATGTGCTGCCCGAAAACGAAAGAAATACTGCCTACCTAAAAGCAAAGCTGTTGGCAGTTTCGATTACAAACGAAGGTCTAACAGAGTATGCCAGTGCTTTCAATACCCAAGGTCTGGAGTGTTACATATGCAAAAAACGAGGACATTTTGCACGAGACTGTTGGTACGCGCCACAGGAACCAGAAAACTACAGAGGGTTCAACCAGTCCAGAGGGTCCAACCACTCCAGAGGGGCCAACCAGTTCAGAGGGGCCAACCAGTTCAGAGGGGCCAACCAGTTCAGAGGGGCCAACCAGTCCAGAGGGTCCAACCAGTCGTACAGAGGGGCAAACCAATCTTATCGACGGGCCAACCGAACCAGAGGGCGATTCCAAAGAAGAGGCTTTCAAGGAGGTCCTCCAAGTCGCAATAACGCAAACATCATGGAATAGTATATTTCATTAGGAGTCCAGAAAAAAGGATTTTTCCGTGCGCGCGTGACCGTTCCCGTGTGAGGCGGAGCCGAACACGGGAAGTCATGCAAGCACGGAAAAATCCATTTCTGGACGTGTAATGAACGCTATTTTTTATTATACTTATTTGAAAACAACAATATTAAGAGAGATATTTTGATAATTTTTTTTTTTCAAAACTGTAATATCTATAATAGTGAAAATATAAGTAGAGTTAATATTAACGAAAATCATATTTAATTGGAACTGTTATTATTAATAGTAAGGTTTATCGTACAATTAGTATTATTGTTAAAGTTTATTCCCCTTAGTATTTCATTTTCTTGAGTTATAATTGCAGATGTTGTATTTTCCGCATGAGATGGGTTAAACAATTTCCTTGAAACTTCTATTTTTCTTTGTATAGATTCTTCTATATATCCTTCTGCTACACTGGAAGAACGCCATCCTCCGTGCCTTTTCAGAGTAAGCAAGTCACCACCGCTTTCGACCAACATGGTTGCTGAAGAACGCCTTAGGCCATGTCCGGTATATTTTTCGTGATCATTTAGTTTTAGGTATTTCGCAACAAGTTTGGGCATACCACTGATAGTATGGCATCCAACATGTTGAGCGTAACATTTACGGTTTCGGTATGCTACAAATAATCTTCTGCTCTCCATATGTTTAGGCCGCAAATCTGCATATTTGCGGTAAAGTGTGCAGGGCTCGAATGTACATCCTTCATTTGAAATCGTGAAACTTCTCGATTTATGATTTTTTCCATCTCGCAAAAACACGACAAGAAAACTACCATTATCTTTAATATCGTCTAAACTTAAACGTATTAAATCATCTCGACGGCACGCACCGAATATTCCAAACACTAATATTACTTTTGCTAATAGATATTGCTCATCTGAAGCTTCACATAAAAATTTAGTTACTTGTTCTGCTGTAAGAACTCTTGATTTTTTTGGTACGTAACCCACCGCTTGACGCTTCAAAAATGCTACAGTTTTTCGAAAAATGTTCGTGTCAATATTTTCTTTAATAGCCAAACAGCTTTTTACCATGGAGAATCTACTCCATAAAGTTGATGATTTCATAGATTTAGCCTTTTCCGAAAAATAGACTAAAAGTACATCGTCACTTACATTTTTTATATTCTTCTGAGCCCGCCATTCATTAAATATTTCATATTCCTTTTCGTATCTTGTTTTTGATTTTGTCGGTAGTAAATCTGCACTTACTTGAGCCGCTTGAGCTAATATGTCGTCTGGAAAATCAGGATTTTCATCTAAGTCTGAGTACATTTTTTAAATTGGCTTTCACTGACACAAAAATAAACTTCAAACCTTATCTGCTACTATGGAAACATTGGTTAGCGCACAGAAAGACCGCACAAACAAACATTTTCTGTGCGGTCGCCTGAAAAAGTGACGATTCCATTATTCTAGAGGCATATGGAATCAAAGTGTTTTCAGATAAGTATAATAAAAAGGTATGTGGTTGAGGAGTGTAGTAATGTTTTTGTAGTCGATGTCGATTCAAATGTCTTCAATGTCAGAAAGTCCGATCAAATTGCATTTATTTTGGATAGCGGGTGCACAGACCACATAATAAACGACGAAAAATTATTTAGTAGTTATGAGATTTTTGAAAACCCCATCAAAGTAAGATTGGGTGACGGGAAAATATTAAACGCTACTAAAATAGGTACTGTAAATTTAAAATTTAAAGTAGGAGACGATTACCACAATGTAACTATAAAAAACGTATTTTATATTAAGGAAATGAAAAGTAACTTAATAAGTTATGCCAAAGTAACCGACAATAATTTCATTCACTCACACGATAATATAGCAAAAATTTATAATAAAAATAATACATTAATTGCAATAGCCAACAAGGAAAACGGTTTATATAAATTATATAGTTATTTAAACAATGACACTTATACAAACAACAGCTACATAGTAACAAATGACAACAAAATGTCGGAAAGAGAAATTTGGCACCGAAAACTAGGGCATGTAAATTTCAATTACTTAGAAAAATCAATCAGCAATAAACTACTTGTGGGTTTGCCTTCAGCAATTGAAAAAGAAGAATTAAAATGTGCTATATGCATTAAATCCAAGTTAAGCAATTTGCCATTTAATAATAATAGATCAAAAGCAAACGAAATATTGCAAATTATACACACGGACGTTCATGGTCCCCACAACACTGTAGGATACAGGGGCGAAAAATATTTTGTATCATTTATAGATGACTTCAGTAAACTAGCTAAAGTATACACAATTAAATGTAAATCAGAAGTTTTTGATTGTTTGAAAGAATATGTAAATTTAGTAGAAAACATAACTGGTAAAAGAGTAAAAACAATTCGTTGCTATAATGGAAAAGAATACACAAATAAACAAGTAAATGATTTTGCTAAAGAAAAAGGTATAATAATTGCACCCTGTCCTCCGTATGTTCACGAATTAAACGAGTGGCAGAAAGATTCAATAGAACTATAATGGACACTGCTCGATGTTTATTAAATGAAGCAGCTGTAGATAGGAAATACTGGCCTGAAATTATCACAGCGGCTACTTACTTAAAAAACAGATCTTTGGCTAATACCGAAGAACTCAAAACACCTTATGAAATATTTTTTAAGGTCAAACCTAACGTAAAATACTTAAAATTATATGGGTCCAAAATTTTTGTAAGAACACCAGACACATTAAGACATTCTAAGTGGGATGATAAAGCTAAGCTCGGTACATTGTTGGGGTATACAGATGTAGGATATAAAGTATTGATAGATAATAAAATAACACGATGAAATAAATAATGATAACACAATTAATAAAACCGAACCGATAATTCAAGACTATAGAGAAAATCAAAGACCAGTAAGAAATAGAAACCCAAACCCAAAATATCATGATAACAATTTTATAAACTATAATGTAAGTGTAAATTACTGTAATGTAGAAACTCCAGAAAGTTTTTATGAAGCAATGAATAGTAAAGAGGCAGAAGAATGGTCAAAAGCTATGAACAAAGAATTAGAATGTATAAAGGAAAATGAAACTTGGACTTTAGTAAGAAAACCAGAAAACAAAAAATCTATTGATGTAAAATGGGTCTATAAAATAAAATCAAATAACATATTTAAAGCTAGATTGGTAGTAAGAGGTTTCCAACAAACCGATTATATAGGAGATCCATATTCTCCTGTTGCAAAAACAGAAACTCTAAAAATATTATTGTCATATGCATGTCAAAACAAACTATATATCGACCAAATGGATGTCGAAACAGCCTTTTTGAATGGTAAGATTAACTCGGAAGTCTATGTTAATCAACCACCAGGTTTTGAAGATGGATCTGATAAAGTTTATAAATTAAACAAATCGTTATATGGTCTTAAGGAAAGTCCAAAGTGTTGGTATGATTGTTTTCATAATTTTGTCACAGATTTAAAATTTGAAAGATGCAGTTACGATTATTGCCTTTATGTAAAAAGAGAAGAAACTACTCAAATCTATATTCTCATTTTTGTCGACGATTTACTTATTTGTTGTAATGATCGACCAAAAATCATAGAAATAAAAAACCATTTGACCAACAGATTTAAAATGAAAGATCTAGGATCTATAAATAATTATATAGGCATTGAAATTAATCATAATATAAATAACAATATAACTACTTTAAGCCAAGAAAAATACATAGAGTCCCTTGCAATGAAATATTCAATAGTAAACGCTAAGCTATACTCAACTCCAATGGAAATAAACCTTAAACTTGAACCTACTGAAAATGTAGATTCATACATAAAATATAAACACATTATAGGAGAACTATTATATATTAGTTCAGGAACAAGGCCTGATATTGCCTTCAGCGTAAACTACCTTAGTCGTCTTCAGAACGGTTATAACAAAACGCATTTCAACTATGCTTTGAGAGTATTAAAATACCTATATTTAACAAAAAGTTTGAAATTAACATTCACTCGGTCTAATACAAGTGAAATTGTTGATTGTTTTGTTGATGCGGACTGGGCAGGTGACATTGTAGACAGAAAATCGACATCAGGTTACATAATAAGACTTTATGGTAACACCATAGTATGGAAATCATGTAAACAAAAGTCAGTGACAAAATCCTCAACTGCTGCTGAGTACATAGCGTTATCTGATGCGGTAACCGAGATTGTTTTTGTAAAAGGGATGTTAGAAACTGTTTTTAACGTACTAATAATTAACCCTATTAAGATATATGAAGACAATTTGGGCGCATTTATAATAGCCAATAACGGCAACATGACCAGAAGATCTAAACACATAGAAGTTCAGTATCACTATGTACACCAAAATTGTAGGGACAAGATGGTCGAGATTGTCAAAATAAATACAGACTTAAGGCGGTAAGTGCCTCGCGCCAGAGTTAGACCTGCGGGGCAACGTTAAGGGGGGCGACCGTAGTAGGACGGCTCGTAGGATCTTCTTTCTTTATCTATTTTGTTTCGCTGTCTTCTTTTAATGCGATATCAGGACCGTATTCAGCGCCCCCCTCTTACCCTCTTACGCTCTCGCGAAACGTAAATATATTTCATACAATCGGCAGGGCTAAGCGTATATATGCTCTGACTGTTGTATCTTTGGGCTGGCGTCATTATTATTTATTATTATATAAATCAAGACCCTTTATTGAAATTAAGTTATATTTATATTAATTAATTATATTAATTTAACTAAAGAGATAATTCTATGAGTTTTAAATATGAAATAATAGTAATTAATTCATCTTACTGTTTAATAATTAATTAATTAATTAACGGATGTGTAATGCAGTAACTACAAAATTTAACAACAACCTGCCAGAGATTAAATAAAAACAAAAATTTATATTTATTTATAACAAAAGTAACATAGTATTTAAAATATTTATTTTAAATCACTACAATTATAGCTTCAATTATTATCGACATTACACATTATTAATGGTTGAACTTCAAAAAAGATTTCTCTATCGTACCATTTTTGCTTTCTCTATATAGGGAAAGTATTGTTTTAAGGAAATTATTTTGAACTTTTCTAGTGGTAATATTTATTTTGAGGTCATCTGAGACGAATCCACTAATTTCTGGAAAAAACAAAATATGTGCCTGTATGTGTGTCTGTCGGTGGCGTTGTATCTAGAAGCAATTAATCCTTAAAAATGAAACTGTAAACTTAAGGTTGTATCCGTAAAAACAGAAACTGAAAAGCTTATGGTAAAGATTTATACACTGGAAGTGGATGCTTACTCGAGGCATTTTTTTCAGTATGAAAAATAATAAAAAAAACTTTGAAACAAAAGATAAAGGGGACCAAGAAACTAAAGAAATTTTATTAATACATATTTTTCATAAAGTTCTTGTTTTTAGAGAAAAAAGAAATAGTTAAATCTATATTAAATATATTTCTTTGGTAGCTTATGCAGCTTTGTTAAATGTAATAACTCTTTTTTCGACATAGATGCATTAAAATTGATATTATTCTAACCAATTATAAATATCCACGTTCATTCATGTTGTTGTCGGTGGTTTCTTCAATTGAACGCCTTGATATGGTGTATTATCTATTATAATTATAGATGATTTTTGTAAATTTGGAATTAATTTTTCAGTCGTCCATTTCCTAAATACATCAGTGTTCATTTCTTCATTGTAAACGAGCAGTTTAGTTTTAGATGCAAATAATAAATTTGCATGTTACACAAAGCCATCTGCATCTGCACTTCATCTTCATATCAGGTGAAATATTTTCTTGATATTTACGAAGAAAATGAGGTCTTAATTATGTAATGCCGTGTTCTCATAAGTGTTCTACGATTACTGTCCCAAATTCAACAGTAAACTTCTCAATGCTGTAGTGGCAATGTGTATATGTTCTTTTTGTTGTAATTTTTTATTGAAAGTTATGTGTTATGTGTTTTTGAGTTAGAATTTTAATTATTACTTGTTTCGTATTACGATATTTTTCAATATTGATGTTTCAATGCATTGGCTTAATTTTGTTTACTGCAAATCATTAATAAAATATTAAGTGGGGTTTATAAGAAGGTATGCTTCCATTCTTTCATTTAATATTGCAGTAAATTTCTTGGAAAAAGTCCCTATTTTATACTCTTAATTATTTCTTCTTTTTGCAATATTTAAACAAATATAACTCGGTATAAACCTAGTTTTAACCTTTGTCTTTCGGCATGCAAAATATGTTTTCTTAATTGTTATCCATTACTTCACAATTTTCTATGGCCGGACATGCTAAATGCGCATATTTTTCGAGGGGCACTTACCGCCTTAAACATTGCCGACATATTTACTAAAGCGCTAGGCAAGGAAAAATTTACTAGATTTAGGGAACTTCTAAAATTGCAATAAGATATATTGTTATGATTATTTTTAGGCATAGGTTTAGATAGTTAGAATTGTATGTTTAACTTTAGGATAATTTTTTTTTAATTTTTGATATTTCATTATGAGTTTGAATGCAAAAGGGGCGTGTTGAGGTTTGCATTCAAATATCCCGCGGTATACTGCGCCATCTACCTCCGATATGTGAAACTGCGTAGTGCGCCATATCCGTTTTTGCTCTAACCTGTATTGTAAGCAAGTGTGGTGTGTGAATAAAGAGGTTATAGAAAAGAAAAACAAAGTGTTTAAAGACGATCCACCCCGAAAATAATAAATCTAAATATGCTTAATGCCGAAAAACGTAAGTTCGATATGCCGATATTTCGTTCAGAGCTTAATATTAATGAGGAGTACGCCGAAAATCTAAAAGACTATCTAATAAATTTTGATAATGATAATAACCACGTAAATAATCAAAACGATAATGATCATTTTTCAATAATTCCTGAACCTCCCCAATCAAAAAGAGATGAAATAGATGATGGAGTGACAATATATTCTAGTTTAGAAGATCCCATAATTGGTATTTCAATCGCCGATAAACCTGTAAACGTAGGCGATAATCAGTTAATAATATCTATTGTAGATCATTCCCCTGCTAAACCTAAATTCGTTTCTCTATTTAATAACAAAAAAATGAGAATCTTTGTACAATTTTCAAAAGCTCATTTTGAACAAGACGTATTACAGTTTATTAATGAATATATTGTGCCGAATGTACATTACCATATTTACTTTAAAAATGAAATTTACGAAAATTTTTGTTGCACCCTTCAAAAATATTTCAAAAATTCCCAAATTAAAATGACAAAATGCACTGCACTCTTAACTGATATACAAGAAGAAAATGATATTTCAGATGTAATTCGTAACTACCATGAAGGAAAAACGAATCATCGGGGATAATAACAATTTAATGATACTATTCAAGACATTAGTCATAATCAACATGTACTAAGATCTAGGATCTTACAATTATCGGCAATATTAAATCAAGAAATTGATCACCAGCACGTCCTCTTTGCAAAAGATTTATTTAACCAATTAATCCTACTTTTCGGAACTATCTCGAATATATTACAAAACATTTTAAATTCCTTAACATTCTGTAAATTGAGAATACTAGACTCCTCTATCATAAGTCCTCAAAATTTATATTTAGAACTATTGAGAATCTCCAGCCAACATTATGACGGAAGATTACCGTTCGAACTCAAACCGGAAAATATCTTGGATTTTGAAACTAGTGTAACAGTTAATTGTTTAATCGAAGAAACGCGAATAAATTATTTTCTATCCATTCCCATTAATTTTGAACATTCATTTAACTTATATTTTATGTACCCCACTCCAACTAATTGCGAATCTGAATATAGAAAAATCATCCCGAAATCAAAATTTTTATTAAAATCAAACTTTGATAATCACGTGAGAACTCTACGTAACTTGTGTCTTGCTGGCACCAAGCACTACCAATGCCCCGAAAGATTATTGGAAAATTATGACCCTGTTTGTAAAAAGCACCTAATAAACTATGGGAAAATTGAAGACTGCGAATACACACGAATATCCCAAAATCATTTGGGACGAGTTCCCCACACCAACCAGCTTCTTGCAGTCTTCGACACGGATCAACTTTTAAAGATTAGCTGTCCCAATAAAGAAGAAATACAGCAACTCAGTGGAGTGTTCCTCTTTAATCCTAACCAGTGCACCCTAAAATGCAATGACTATGAGTTATCACCCCAAGAAACTTTTAGTGGTAGCCCAGTTTTGATAAGTGCCGCGGATCCTAAATCAGCGTACTTAAATAAAACGCAGTTTCAGATTCCCCCAAAGACTTTAAAACTTGAAGAAATTCCCCAATTACAGCTAATTCCTGTAGTGACAACAAAAACAATGTCCACTGTGCCAAGTGTTTGGACACTTCTACTTTATATAATGATTGTTTCTGTTTCTGGTGGCGCCCTGATCTATTGGAAATGTGTCCGTGCCCAAATAAAGATAGCACCCCCTACGGATGGATCGCCTTCCGGAGGAAGTCGAATCTGAGGATGGAGGAGAAACCAAGCACCTGTCTCCTTATCGTCACGTACCAGATTAGAAGACGCTGACTGGACACGCTGGATCCTATATAGGGAACCGCATCATTGTGCAGCACACATTATATTTAATGAATTCTTATTACGCGTTCGTTACCGTTAATTGTATACATTATTCATTATAGTATGTAATTAAGTTAATAGAAAATAAACCTTTTTTAAAAACTGAATCTCCCGGTCGTTACACGTAACGTAAAATGTAAGACACACGGTATGACGACCTCCCAGTCGTTTTCTATTATTCCATCGATCACCGTCACACAAACAAGTGCATCGCATTTCCCTGTCACACAAATAAGTCCATCGCATTTCATTCAAAAGAAAACCCCGTATCCCATTTCATTTAAACCTGAAGCTGCCGAAGCTCCAGAAATAGCTTCAACATCGTACTGAACAGCTGATCTACATTATGGGAATTCTACTGAGCCGAGAAACAAGGAATTGGAGAGAAAATACCTAATGTTAACTTCTGGGAAATTACTAAGTAAATCGCCCCTCATAAGCTACGCTGGAAATACATTTAAGTATGTTTATGTATTTATCAATTTATTCCTCAATCTTACACAATATATTAGATTTATATTTCCAGATATAGTGATTTGCTTTAAAACCGATGATATTTTTTTATTTATTTCTGCATGCATACTTGGTTTGAACTAAAAGTATTTAAAAAAAATCGTTTTATTTTTAAGAATACTTTCCAAAGAGGAGAAGTAGAACATTGTCCACTTGTCTGATGCTGCAGTGAACATATACCAAAACAGACTGTCAGTAGCATCGCCCTAATTTTAAGTTAATTCAAAACGACAATATATCAGATATTTTTATTAAACACTTCAAAAAAGTAATGCAGTCCCAAGCTATATTTTTAAATTAAATATTTTAAATATTTTTTTGCAACTGATGTCTCGCTATAGAGTGGTTTCTTCATGCGAAGGAATTTATTTGAAAGTGTAATGTTTTTGTTATAAAACCTAAAAGTTAAAACATATAACATGAACGTTCAACATTTTACTTAAATGTCATCAAATACTTCAAATTTTCCTTAAAAACGAATTCAAATTTCTGTAATTTAACCTATTTGTGGTAGACAATAAATAAGATACAGGACTTATATCAGGGTTTTTGTATTATATTTTCTTCCCGATATAATATTTTAAAAACAAAGAAACCTACATACCTAAAATTATAACCATTTATATATTTAAATAGTAAATAGTATTATAATAATAAAACATAATTTTATAAAAGTAATTTCAAATTAAACAATAAGTGTATTATTTAGTTATCCCAATTTATTATTTACAATTGAATTTTATATAAATATCATATTGTTGTATTATCAGGTTGTCCCAACATGTAGGTAGTCAGGTGTAGTAATAAATAGTTTAGTTGAAAGTTTGGTTTTCATCTTGTTCTTCGCCAAGTAAGTAACCTCCCATTTTCCATTAAATTAGTCAATAATCCTACCTTTTGCCTTTGACCTCGAAGTCGTGACTAGAGAAAAATTAAAGATGGGGAACACCAATCACGCATATACATAAATATTTATACTGTAAGCTTTATTTTGCACTCAGTCATACAACACTGTAAACGTTGTGGTTGTTTAGAAACTCAAATATTCTACTAAACTCATTTTTTTTGCTATAAAACGTGTTTCATCTCTGTAGATGTTCTATTTATTGTTTGTTTTAATAATATCAAGCTACCGCAAATATAGTTTATATAATAAAAATTGTACATTATTAAACCAAAGAAAAACTAAGTGATCGAGTTGTATTATTCAATATGAAAAATGAAATAAAAGCTTCTTATAAAAAAGAAGTGGTGGTTATTTCTTTGTAGCCTCTTCCCGGTTCAACAGGATTTATTTACATGAAAAAAGATAACAAATTTTAAAATACGAGTACTGAAAAGGAGAAATAAACACAGGGTGAGACAGTAAAGGACACATTAGACAGGAATGGATAGAAGAAGATAGAAAAGGATAGGAAATGACAGGATAGGAGAGGATAGGAAAGGAAAGGGCAGGAGAGGACCATCCCTGTCCTTACCAGTCTTCACCGTCTACACCTTCGATCATTAACTTATCTTATCGAAGACTATCGGGCTTAGACTAGGGCTCCAACAGCAGCAGGCAACAGTATAAACTCTTGTAAGTCACCAGTCGTTAGTAATTATTAAATCCCTGATTCAGGTGTGCATAGTAGTTACTTATTTAATGAACCGAGCTACAGTAAACAAGTTGGGGTAAATATTTTTAAAATGAAATGTGTTTTAACACCCATTAATTTATAGAATATTTTGTATATTATGTAACATTTTGAAAGTCCCATACAATTTATTAATTTCTTTTGACGACCTGAAACTACGCCACGCCCATTGATTGAGATTTTGCGGATAGCGCACGATATGGCTGGTGAAAGCATCTCCTCCTTATTTCGAAAGAAATGAGGATCGATGATGCCACCGGCCCAAAAACTTGTGCCATTGTCGGTAATCATTAAAAAAATAAGTAGTTTCATTCTTTCGAACACAATAAAAGGAATCATTTCAACAATATTGAATTTAAAATTGTATCATAAAAGAAATAACTTTTATCCACAACCACTTTATAATGTTTCAATTATACAAGCAAACGATCAATATTAATGACATTCATTATTAACAGGTTATGTAACCTGTGAATAATATTTTGACTTATCACTGCTCATCTATTCAATAATAATAAATCACTACAAATCGGGATATCTCATGTTAAACAAATTTGACGTCTAGTAAACAAACATCAATTTCATTAGAAATTGATTCGTAATTGTGTCTTACTGTGATTCGAGTGTAAGAAAGAATATGGATTTAGAAACAGAGTGTGATTTAACACCCCCGGAATTAAGAAAAGCCGCTGAAATTGCTTCAATCAACTTGTTGCCCGAAAAGTCGCGTAATCTGTCTTGATACAGTGGAAAAGAGAGAAAAACGCACATTCTACGTCGGAATCAATAGTATTGGTATATTTTACAGAATTGTCCAAAAAATACAACTGTTCTTCATTGTGGCTGAAATACTCTATGCTAAAAAGTACAGTAAAAATCTATGAAAATATCAATATTGGGACCTTTGCTAAACTGCAAGCTTATTTGAAGCGACAAAATGAAGGATTCACGCCTAAAAAGGCCAATACCTTTTTTTCTTCTGAAAATGTTAACAACTTTATTAGAAGTGCTCCCGATGAAAAATTTCTTGCAACAAAAGTAAGTTTTAAATTACACATTTTGTGAAAAAATACAGTGGTTTCTTTCTATAGGTTGCATTAATTATGGGAATAATGGGCGCCTGTCGTTCAAATGAGTTATACAACATGAAAACTAAGGACCTAGAAGTCCTTAATTCGTGCTATATAGTAAAGGGGCCCACCACCAAGACTAAAATTGTTAGAAAATTTACTGTGACTGATAATTATTAGAACATTATAAAAAATATGTTTGCATCCGAAATCAGATGAAAAGTGATTATTTTTTTCTAAATTTTCAAAATGGAAAGTGTACAAAGCAGCGAAATGGAATTAATAAATTTACAAAAATGGGAAGAGATATTGCCAATTTTTTGAAAATCCCAAATCCTGAGCAGTATACGGGTCATAGCTTTCGGAGAACTTCAGCTACCATCTTGGTTGATGCTGGTGGAGATATCACAGCCCTAAAGCGACATGGAGGGTGGAAGTCAACTGTGGTTGCAGAAGGTTATATAAACGATTCCTTAAAAAACAAAAAAGAAACAGCCAGAAAAATTTTACATTCAGTAGAATCGTCAACTCAAAATCTAACAGCTACATCAGCTGGTTGCACTAAATCAGTAAATTTAGATGTTTCAAATCAAAATGTAAATTTAGATGTAGCTTCAATACCTTCTATCATTCTTAATGATTGTTCAAATGTAACTGTTAACATTACTTCTAATAAATAGTGATTTTTTGTCAAATGCTTTAACGAATTGCCATTTTTATGATGTTAACTTGCAGTAAGCAAAAAAAATACACATTTTGTGGTTGTGGATAAAGTATAGTATTCTACTCGCACATAATGGCTATTAATCATTCGAATGATTTACTCCACTCGCCTGCGGCTCGTTCCGTAAACCTCATTCTCATGATTAATAGCTTTCATTATGTGCTTGTTAAATAATATACTATTAGTTTATAGAATATCCCAAATTTATGGGCTACCTACGAGGGCGACGGTAACTGTTGCGACGGCTAAAGCTGGAGGCTGGGGAGCGGTGTTTGGTGTCAGGGTTTGGGCGCAACGTAGTTTTAGAGTCGTCAAAGGACATTACTAATTTGTATGGGACTTACAAAGTGCCACATAAAGATTAATTATGTATTGCCCATAATGCTAAATATTCTATAAATTAAAGCGTATTTTTCTAAGCATAATAAAAATAAAAATTATACATATTTTAATGCTATCCGACAATTGTCCGCTATTGGCGTATCCGTCTAAATCTCGTTATTTTTGGAAACAAAGATTGATTGTGATTTTTCGGATAGCGCACGCCATGGCCGGTGAAGGCATTTCGAAAGAAATAAGGATCGATGATGCCACCGGGCCAAAAACTTGTGCCATTGTCAGTAATTATTAAAAAATAAATGTATAGATTCTTTCGAACACAACAAAAATCTAATTTGAAAAATATTTATTTTTTACTTTAATATTTTATATGGCATAAAACGTTTTTACAAGTAAATATTTAATTCAAAATAAATTATACTTGGCCACTTGTATATGTGTTATATCATCACAAACCACAAGAGAGTATTGTGATCGTATTTTATTCGAAATTTCATTTCAACGGAAATATATATATATCCTGACTGTGTGTCCGCTTTGGGTGTTGCTTCTTTCTTAAAAAATTACTAAATATTTTTTAATAAAACTTTGAACATAAGCTTTATTTGATAATCAGAAGATCTGAAAAGTTTTTAGTAAAATTTTGTACAAAGGAAGTGAGTGTTTACCTTAACCATAGATGTTTTTTCATAATTAAAATAAGATATGAAAAATGTTAGATATTAATTTTAACAAATGATGATTGATGTTTCTCGTTAAACTTTTTGATTTTTGAAAAAATAAGTGATTTTTAGTTGTTTTTTATCTTTAATTATAAATTCATAAACATTATTTCAAGTTTACATTATCAATCATTAAAGAAGACAATTTATAAGAAATAAGATGTTTTTCGCAATCTTACTACTGAATCAATCAATCAATATCTCTAAAAACCTTATTCTTATTAAATCTGAGAAAGAAACATGATGACCCCATTACAATTTTTGGCCATTTATAACATAACTTCTAGAATTTAATGTTGTTACTTGAGTACGTGAAGGTTAATATCATTCAATTGTACATACAGTTCTTGTTATTGTTGCGACTTGTACCCGTCGCAACTATTACCACTCCTAATATTAAATAAAAAACTATTTTAAGAAAAGGTCCGTGTTGCGGCATTTTTATGAAGACTATTAATAGTATATTGTTCAACGAGTGACGAAAGTAACATTTTTTTAAGCGAGAGAACCGTTTACCAAACGAGGCGAAGCCGAGTTTGGTAATGTTCGCGAGCTTAAAAAAATGCTTTCGACGAGTTAAATACTATACTTTTTCTACTACCTTACCTATGATACTAACAAACTTTTATTATATAAACAAATACTTTATTTTGAATTAAAAATTACAAAACTACAGATCATATTTAAATTACTTACCGACAACTTTGCAAAATATGCAAATAGCACAGTGAATATGAATTTACGCGATTATCTGCCTTAAATTCCATGAATTTTGCATATATTTTTTCATACCTCTGTTTCGATTTTTCTGATAATAAATCCACATAGGTTTTCTCAGCTTGATTTGCTATTTCTGGTGCAGTATTGGAAAGATCTAAATCACTTACTGAATTAGAAATCATGATATGATGAAGTTACGAACAGTACAAATTCAAAAACTGACGTTTAATAATGACACGATATAGTGACAGTAGGCAACTAGACGGAGGTGAAAATTTGTAGGTAACTTTCGTCCCTAGTGACGAAAGTTAGCGTTATGGGATTTTCTCTCACTAGTGACGGAACTCAAATTTTCGCTGGAGTATTCGGTGACGAAAATTGTCTTTTTGTAAAGGGTAGTAGAAAATAGTATATTGTTCAACGAGTGACGAAAGTAACATTTTTTTAAGCGAGAGAACAGTTTACCAAACGAGGCGAAGCCGAGTTTGGTAATGTTCGCGAGCTTAAAAAAATGCTTTCGACGAGTTAAACACTATACTTTTTCTACTACCTTACCTATGATACCAACAAACTTTTATTATATAAACAAATACTTTATTTTGAATTAAAAATTACAAAACTACTGATCATATTTAAATTACTTACCGACAACTTTGCAAAATATGCAAACACCACAGTGAATATAAATTTACGCGATTATCTGCCTTAAATTCCATAAATTTTGCATATATTTTTTCATGCCTCTTTTTCGATTTTTCTGATAATAAATCCACATAGGTTTTCTAAGCTTGATTTACTATTTCTGGTGCAGTATTGGAAAGATCTAAATCACTTACTGAATCAGAAATCATGATATGATGAAGTTACGAACAGTACAAATTCAAAAACTGACGTTTAATAATGACACGATATAGTAACAGCAAGCAACTAGACGGAGGTGAAATTTTGTAGGTAACTTTCGTCCCTAGTGACGAAAGTTAGCGTTATGGGATTTTCTCTCACTAGTGACGGAACTCAAATTTTCGCTGGAGTATTCGGTGACGAAAATTGTCTTTTTATAAAGGGTAGTAGAAAAAATATATTACGCGTGTGAATATTAATGTGCGGACGTGCGAAAATAAACGGCAACCGTTGCCATGGTTGTTGCTGCAAATTTGACTTACATAGCTTCAAAATTTTAACAGGAATTTTATGATCGTCTGGGATATTGTTTGGCTCAACAAGGATTGAACATTTAATAAGATGAACATTGTAGTTATTTGTTATTCGTTATATTCAAAATTTCAGGGGACAACGTGTATATAAAAAGAGATCAGAGAAATTCTCTGTAACGGGAATTCCGACCACAGGGGCTAATTACGTGTACTAATTGATTAATTAGCCCCTGTGATCGGAATTCCCGTTACAGAGAATTTCTCTGATCTCTTTTTATTCTCCAACAAGTCGACCGTTACTTCCCTCAACGTTACATTACTCCGATGCCGCCGCACAGTGGTTCAGAACGCGAAAAACGCGATCGAAATTGTTTACTCTTTACTTTTAATAGATTTTACATTCAAAGTTGAGTAAGTTTATGTTTTTGGGTATGCTGAATCTGAAACTATGCATTTAAAACCCATATTTGTCAAACCTACCCAAAAATACAAGCTTTAAATGCGAAAAATTGATATCACTTAATACAAGTATGAATAATATTTTTTATCGCCAATCGGCACTAAATACATCTATTATTATCGCCATTTGCGGCACTAAACCGTCCCATTATTTTACTACTTTCAACAAGTAACATTATGGGACAATACTAACAAAATCTAAGGAGGTCGAATCCTGTCAGTTTAGTTGTCAAAAAAAAACATGAGTAGTGAAGAGTTTGAAATACCATGTACTCCACCAGAAATACGCGAAAGAGCGATAGAAACAACGCTCGAAATTCTTCCAAATAAGTCTAGACATATTTATAATCGTCAACACGATTTATTCACAAGTTGGTGTGACAGAAATAACATTAAAAAAATTAGCGAAAACGTTCTCTTGACATATTTTTCTGAAAAATCCAAGGAATATAAAGCAGCAACATTATGGTCATATTATTCTATGTTAAAAGCATCTCTTTCGGTAAAAAACGACGTTGATATAAGCCAATATAAGAAACTTACGGCGTTTTTAAAACAGAAATCAAAAAATTATACGCCAAAAAAATCGAAAGTTCTCACACAAGAAGAAATAATACAGTTTCTATTGAATGCACCAAATGAAATATATTTAATAATGAAGGTAAGATAGTAATCAATTATCGAAGCATATTTGTTATTAATGTAGATATTATTTTAGATTTGTGTTATTTTTGGCGTTGCTGGAGCCTGCCGTAATAATGAATTAGTAAATCTTAAAGTTGATGATATAGAAGACAAGGATACTGTATTGATTGTGCATATAAGACACACGAAAACTAATAAACCAAGAGTATTTGTCGTAACATCAGAGTTCGAAGGACACGTTAAACCGATTGAGTTATATAAAAAATATGCCAAACTTCGTCCCGCACAGACCAAACATGATAGATTTTTTATTACATATAGAAAAAGTAAATGCACAGTGCAGCCTGTGGGTATCCACACTTTTGGAAACATACCATGTAAAATTGCGAACTATTTAAATTTGCCAAATCCGTCAGAATATACTGGTCATTGTTTTCGGAGGTCGTCTGCTACTTTGTTTGCTAATGCAGGGGGCAGCAAAGAAAATTTGAAACGTCATGGAGGGTGGAAGAGTGGATCCGTTGCTGAGTCCTATGTTGAGGAATCAATATTGAACAAAACGAAGATTGCAAAAACGATTTTGGGTGGTGATCAAATTGCGCACCGTTTTGATATCAATGACAACACTGCCACAACTTTACATCAAAATGAAAATATTCATTTTCTTATTAATAACACCGAATTGCATAAAGATGAAAATACCCTTTTAAATAATATTCCACAAAATTTTTCCGTTGATGGGTCAACATCAGGAATAAATTTAAATATTGCCACAGGATGCACCATCAATTTCAACATATACAACAAATAGAGTGGTTTAATATCTTGATTAATTCGTAGTGTTTGTTTAAATAATAATACATATTTTCTGTTTTTTTTTTAATTTAAATAAAAAATCCTATACTTTTTCATTTATTTTTAAGATTGGCGATAAAATTTTGTATGCACCACGTCAGTAAAATATCTTTATCGAACTCGTCTTTATTCACCTCGCTCGCTCCGCTCGCTCGTCTCATAACCTCAGACTCGTTCGATAAAGTCTTATTTTACTGACTTGGTACATAAATAATTATTATACAAATTATAAAGTTTAGCTTGCAAATTCGAAGTATTTGTTTGTCAACAGAACCCCTAAATGCATTGACTTTGACATGTTTAGTAGTATATACTGGGTTAATAAAAAAAAACAACCTTCAAAACATCTTCAAATTATATTGTAGAAATTTTTGTCCAAAATACAAAATTGCTTGTAGAATAGCGTGTTAACTTGGATATAATTTGCAACCATGTTTTAAAGCTGTTGCTCCAATCAGCATATATTGCTGATTCGTAAAACCACCCGAAATAATAAATGACAAAGCCTCTTCAGTTGTTATAGCATTTTGTTCTTGTTCGGGACTCCTCCATTTTTTCATTATTCATTTGACTCTACTTGGTGTAGTTGAAGTACTTTCAATTATCGAATCGGCAGTACTAATATCTCAACTTTCTCATACTTTGATTGCACAAGTTTTTCCACGGAAGTACTTTTTCTGAGCTCCTGGGTTTTAAGCCTGTTTATAACAGCAGAACTTTGAGCAAAACTCTTTTAAGGACGACCTCGAATACCTGAAGTTGATGGTGGATCGCAGTAAACGGATTAGGGAAAAATAATTTCTTCTCGCCAAACATTTTGCTTTTTCATAAAAACACTAGATATTTTATTGGACGATTTCTAATATTTAAAATATCTTGGAAAAAATATTTGTTTAAGCCAATACAAAATATTTTTACTTGATTTATCATCTTCGGCAATACTTGACACATACGGGTGTCAAGTATAAACAGGTAAATTGCTCGTTTCTTACTCTCAGTCGATTTATCATCATCTATCACAGAGACTTCGTCTAATACCAATAGACATATTTTCTTCGCGGCCATTATGTTACAACTTTTCAAAAGAACTACTGCAACGAAAACACAATCTCTTACAACGTCACAAATTTCGAAAATGCGCCCAGAATAATATGCATACAGGTTCGACTCAAAGTTGCGTTTCAACTGATCGGGTACCGAGCGGGATTTTCTTTTATATGTTTTGAATAGGCAAATATTGGCAGCTATTTTTTTGAATTTACAAAGCCAAATAGCTATTTTAAGCATAAATGAAGTAATTTCCGTGTAGGGTTGTGTAGAACTAAACGTAATCCTTCACTTAAGGCAAATTTTTATAATCCGATTACCGGTTACAAGCAATAAACTTTCTAGTACTAGGTAAACTTTATCCAATAATAAGTAATGTTACTTAATAATACACTTAGCAATCTATAACAATATTATAATGACATTAATAAATAACCGCATTTGCTTGTGATACAGTCTTTTTAATTACACCCTAATTTCTATACGCTGCAACGTCTCAATTTTACTGAAATTTGAAAGCAAATATAGAAAAACTTATGTAAATCAGATGCATATTATTGATATTATCAAATAGAACAACTATTTAAGATTAAATTAGTGCAATTTTAACTTTGTACGAAGAAGTTGAAATTTTGATTTTCGATCACGTTTTTCGCGTTCTGAACCACTGTGCGCCGTTCGGGCCTCACTCCAGCGCACATCCGTCACCGTTTTAACAATTTCACTACACCGTTGGACACGACTAACAAACGTTTGGGATCATCAATTGAAAAATTCAATAACAGGTTAGGGAATAAATTACTAAAACTTGAAATTAAAATTGTGCATGATGAAATTTCAAAAATTAAGCAGTCACTAACACAAATTATTTTAACATGTAAAAATTCTATACCGATTAATGTGTTCAATGAATATGAATACCGGATGAAACGTAATTACAGGAACTGTTTTGCCCGTGTAAAATCTAGTAATCAGTCAAAATTTAATAATTCAAAATTAAATTCAACACAGATTAAATATTTCAATGATAATAGTAAATGGTTGGTTAATCTCACTGACGTTGATGTTCCTCCTGAGGTGAGTTCAATGTTGTCTCTTGGGCCAAAGTTCTGTGTACAGGTAAATCCTCGGGATGTTAGTCTGGGTCACCTGTTAGGTGATGTGGTAGAGATCCTGTCGTGTTCTCCACAGGACCATCAGAATTTGGTTCGAGCGAGAGTAACGAATTTACTCACTAATTATTTCAATAGTAATAACAATGACCCGGTACGGGAATTGTGCTCAAAAACAAGAAAATGTATTAAAGATCATCCAGAATTAATAGTCACAAAGGCCGATAAGGGTGCTGTCACTATGTTACTCGACCGTCAGGAATATACTTAAATAAGTGCAATGAGTTATTGGAAGACACTACGACGTATATTCAGAGAAAACTCAATACGCTAATCAGAGTAAGAGACCAGTTAATTGATGAACAAACATATAATCACACATAATAGTGTCTCTCCTAAATATTACGGCTTACCTAAAATACACAAAGTCGAAGTTCCCTTACGTCCTATTAATTCATGCATAGATTCACCGACTTATTCAGTCTCTTGTTTTTTTGGCACAGATCTTGTCCCTGGCCTTTGCTTCACGAACAAATTATAATGTCACTAATACTTTTACTTTTGCAACAGAATTCAATGAGCTCATGCTACCTGATGGTTTTGTGGTGATCTCCTTAGATGTAGTCTCCCTGTTCACTAACATCCCCATGGATTTAGTTATTAATATTATTGATTCAAAATTTGACTTAATTCAACCACACATTACACTTGATAAACGTAATTTCATTAATTTAATCAAATTCATTGGAGATAACAGAGATGTTGCCTTCAATGGACATTTTTATATGCATATTTTTGGTACACCTATGGGCTCACCGTTGAGTCCCATCTTAGCCCTGATTGTGATGGATTTACTGCTAGACACTGTCATTCCCTTATTACCCTTTCATCCACCATTCATTAAGAAATATGTCAATGACTTGATTATAGCCGTGCCCCCCCGAATTGGTGGATGTATCTCTAGAGATTTACAATAGTTTCAATCCACATATTCAGTTCACTGTAGAACGTGAAGTGGACGATAGTATACCGTTCTTGGACACCAGGATTGTGAGATTACCTGACAATGTTGTTGTCCTTGATTGGTATCAAAAACCGATCAATTCGGGTAGGTATGTTAATTATCATTCATATGCCCCTTTAAAATACAAATTAAACAAGGGCCCTAAAATACAGAATTGATCATATTTGTCACCCCTCCCTTAGAGAGAAGAATTATACAATTTTAATTGACATATTTGTTAATAATGGTTTTCCCAGGAATTTACTACATAAACTATTTTATAACAATCAACTACCTCAACCCTCCCTTACAAATAACACACTCAATCCTGAGCCACTCACACCCACTGTGTATCGCAGGATCCCATTCATTAAGGACCTCACGCCACGGCTGACTCACCTCATGAGCAATGATAACGTTAAGATTGCCCAATATAATTTAAATTCTCTTCAAAAATTATTTTTCACTAAACTTAAGGATAAAGTTCTAATAGATTTCCGCGCCCATGTTATGTATAGCGTTCCTTACACACAAGATATATATTGGCCAAACGTCACAGTGGCTAAAATCACGTGTTACACAGCATAGGAGTGATGATTAAATAAAGGTACGTGTGCCTTGGCGTTAGATTGCAATGCCAGTGACCACCCACCTGATTTCCGTAATATTTCAGTCATTGATTCGTGTAAATCTTACAAGGGCAGACTTTTCTTGGGAATGTTCCACATCCAACGTAATAACATTTCATTGTGCCATTGATCATGACTCTTAATTGTTTAATAATTAATTATTTAGAAAAAATCAAAAATAAATTAGGTTGGGGTATAAAATGAAAAATCCCTCGGTATCAGTGTATACAGCATAATTCAACATCTAATTTATTTAAATAATTTACTACGTATGAATAAACCAATACGTAGTAAATTATTTAAATAAACTAGATGTCAATTAGTCAATTGAAAAAATCTAAAATTCACGGGTTAATGTATGCAACATAATTCACCTTCAGTGATGACATTCATTCAAATTTTAAATTTCTCGCGCCGCTAGAGAATCGTCATAGAAAACATCCTACGCGGAATACAAAATGAAAAATGTCTTGTCTATATGGACGACATAATAATATTTAGCACTAGCTTGCAGGAGCATATCGAGAGCCTAAAAGAGAAGTATTTCAAAGACTTAGAGAATCAAATTTAAAATTACAACTAGATAAATCGGAGTTTCTTAAAAAAGAAGTAGCTTATTTAGGTCATATCGTGACACCTTCGGGAGTAAAACCAAACCCCGAAAAAATTCGTGCAATTCAGAGCTTTCCTATTCCAAAAACAACAAAACAAATCAAGGGTTTCCTTGGACTCCTTGGTTACTATTTATATTGTATTCTTAAATAAAAGAGAATTAAAACAATAACTGAAGTACTTTTGTTTTTATTGACCTTTCAAATAAGTAAGTTTCTCTGGCGCACCCTGTACCAAAAACACTGATTTTAGAGCCTCTATTAGAAAATGAAAATTTGAAGCAGGTTTCCTTCAAGTTATTACTTGCAGGAACAATATATTTCTTTTGATGATATATTGTCTAATTTACAATTAACTGAGCCAGAATATATTTTAGCTTTGAGTTATCCATTAAAGCGTACTCAAATAAACGTACAAGTACAAGAGGTAGGCATAAATTGTTACAACAAAGACATATTGCACCTTTTTTAATCTAATATGAATATTTAAGTAATAGTTGAAGAGTATGAATTAGCTTCATACATAATAAATTATATTGCAAAAATGGAAAAGGGCTTCTCAAAATTATTAAGCAATGCATCTTCTGATATAGAAAATGACAACAAAAGTATTAAAGAAAAGTTTTCAAAAATTGTAAATGTTTTTCTAAACAGCAACTTAATGTCTGTACAGGAAGCTGCATATCATGTACTGTTATTACCATTATCAAAAATAAGCAGACAATGTACATTCATAAATACCAGTCCTATAAATGAACCTGTAATGATGTTGAAGTCAAACACTGACCTGAAAAGACTGAACAGTGAATTAACGGTATATTTATGGATTCTATTTTTATAAAATACAGTAAACTGCCATTATCTGCGGAAAATGGGTTCTTGGCAGATTTCGTATCAATTTATTCACAAAAGACATCCAAAGACGAGATACATGACGATGAAGTAGGAAAAAGAACGAGAAACAACAGAAATTCGAATTCGAAAAAATCTAACAACCTTCTGTATCTATGTTATCTAGGTACAAGCTAATACAAGATCCAACAAATTATTATTAAAAACAACTTTTATTTTTTCCCATGGAGAAATGAATATAATGAAATTGAAAATGTTATTTGCGAATCAAAATATAATTGACACTGTTAAATAATAGATCAAAATCGTCAAGAGTATTATTGTATTGAAAACGAGATTATTGAAATTGATGATGAGGAAATTTAAACTTGAAGACAAAATTCCTCTTGACCAAGAAATTGTTATTGCAGTACAAGAAGGAACTGACCGAACAGAAAATAAAGTTAGTTAAAACTCTTAACAACTTGCAGAAAGAATTCGTTATGCATGTTTTGGAATGTTTAAAAACTAAAACAGAACCGTTTAAAATATTTCTCAGTGGATCAGCAGGGGTGGGGAAAAGTACGGTTATAAACTGCTTATATCAATTAGTAACGCATTCTTTTGACAATATTCCTGGTGGAGATAAAGACAAAATGGTAGTACTTCTAAGTGCCCTCATCAGGTAAAGCAGCTTTTATGATCAATTTGGTGACATTACATATTGCATTTGCTCTACCAGTTGTACAGTTTGCTAGTTGCATGCTTGAGTTTTCTAATGATATTGCAAATACAATTAGAGAAAAACTGTCAGACTTAAAATTATTGATGAAATGTCAATGGTGGGCAGTACTTTATTTAATCGTGTCGATACTAGACTTAGGCAAATAATGGGACAAAACACAATGTTTGGGGAATTTCAGTAATTTGTGTAGTGACTTAAATCAACTACCCCCTGTTATGGATTCATACATATTTTGAGACAAAGAGCAATCAATTAAATGACTTCTTTGACACAAATCCACTATGCGTAGAGTTTAAATATTTTGAATTAATTGGATCTCACCATACACCTATTTCTAAATTAACTAATACAATAAATATATTCAATAAATTAGACTGTAAATTGTTAGACAGCAATTTCCTCTTGTCCCTGCAGAAACACTGACCAATCATATGCGTGAAGGTCAAACGTATATTGATGTCTGTGTAGATTTTAATAAATCTAAGAGAATGGCTGGGAATATGTTATATGTGGCCTTGAGTTGAGTCACCATATTGTCAGGAGTACATATACTAGGCAGTTTTAAACGTCCAAATTAAGAAAATACAAACAACTGAACTTGTCGTTTAATACATTTAAAGAGGAAAATGATTTGAAATTTATTTACCTAAATATTTGTTCTTTGAAAGCAAAACTGAAGTTCATAACATCTGATAAATGGTACATGAGAGCTGATATATTAATTTTCAGCGAAACTTTAAGTAAAGAACATGATTATATTAATATTTCCCAATATTACCTAGTATTCAGATCAGATTGTCAAAATTCATCATGTGGACTAATATGTTTCTGTAAAACAGGCTTTAGTATCACTAATATATATCACACGGTACTCAAGAAATTTCAAATTATGTTATAATCAATGGATACTAAATGTTACAAACACGTTCTTCAAAAGAGAATTAGAAAAGCTAATGAAGCAAATAAATTTAAATACAGATATTATTTTTATGGGAGGTTTTAATTTTAGCATAATTAATGATAAATATGTGACTAGTGTTTTAGCTCTATATAATCTCTCATCAAAGTTAACTAGTGATTTATGGACAACATATTTAGAAACTTAAATTGACGTAGTATTTTCTACAAGTTCAAATATAGAGACTGGTGTTTATGAAATATATTTTTCATTCCATAAAGCAATATATGCTATCATAAAAGATGATATTTTATGTCGACCAAAAAAAACCTGCGGAATTAGAATCGTTTAATGTAATTCCAATGTGCCATAAATTACATATACCAACATGTACAGAAATTGTATTATTTAATAATAATAAAAATATTAAAAGTTTAACAAAAACTGAACTTATATCAAAACCTCAATGTGAAAATGGTAGTAATAAGAGTGTAGAAATTAAATTATAAAAATTGATCTTATTAAATCTGATAAGGATACTATTTTATCAAGTACCGGTTATTATCACCATATAAATGCCTTCAGTCGGATTGGTTAAACGCATACTAATTACCAACTACAAAATCCGTCATATATAAGACGTGTTCATAATACTTCAGATTTTATTCAGTATACATGAAGGTTTTTCTGTTGGACACTGGATTTGTATTCACTTTGATGGCAATGGCACAATTTATGTATAAGATAGTTTAAATTCCAAACGTTAAAAATAAATTGTACATTTAACATCTCTATGGTACAACTAAGAAAAACATCCACTTTCATGAAGTATAAAATCAGCCTACTCAATATTGTGGTATTTTTGCAATAGTATTTGCCACATCAATCTGTTATAATAAAATCGTGAAACAGAAGAACATATAATTGAAAGTGTGCATATAATGGTATAATAGGGTAAATCAATAATTTGAAATTCTTAGATGTAACTGTAAATTGGCCTCAATAATATTATATATACAGGGTGAGTTTTTTCGATGTTCTCTATGGGGATCTCGGAAACTATAAGAGATAGAGAAACGGTTAAATGGGGAAAGAAGTGTAGATTTACGAGACGAATAAAATTCCACTTTCAAAAGTTTTCAAAAAAGTCAAGGGTAACTAGATATTTTGAAAAAAGTAAAAAGTGTCAATTTTTTCAAATCAATATATCTCGGTTTTTATAACAGGTAGAAAAAACTGTAAAGGACAAAGTTTTAGATAATTTTATGCAGATTAATAAAAAATAATCAGAAAATTTTTTATCGCCATTAGTTTCCGAGATATGACGCAAACTTACATTTTTTTAAATGGAAACCATAGTGGCTGTGACCTCATTCAAAGGTAATTTTTTTCTCTTTAATCCAATATGACATACGACATATTTATTTCTAAAAATGAGTGAGTTATAGTCAATTTAAATTTATTATAAATAAAAAAATGGGTAGCCATGAAAAAGATGAAAGTAAAACAATTGCAGTTGTTTATAATATTAGCAATATTGTAATCATTAGTTTTACAGAGATAAATCAAAATGAAACAACTGCATAAAGTAATTCTGTAATTATCAATATATCAATAGGAGAGAAATTTTAATATTAAAAAATATAGTCAAAGAGTCCACTATTAATACTATTATGACATAAATTATCTTTTTAAAATTGAATTTATGGCTTTTTGACTATTCTCATGTAAATTGAATTAAATGTTTCAATAACAACTAGTTTATGATCCTCCACAGATTGATATGATTTTTCATATACTTTGTTTTTACATAACCCCACAGAAAAAATTCTAAAACGCGCAGATCGGGAGATCTAGGTGGCCCTGGGATTGGTTTATTTCTTCCCACTTATGAGTTAGGAAAGCAGCATTTAAATAATTTGTAAAACCAACATGTAATGAGGTGGAGCACAG
Organism: Ontholestes murinus; assembly: GCA_963969525.1. Classification (NCBI taxonomy): domain Eukaryota; kingdom Metazoa; phylum Arthropoda; class Insecta; order Coleoptera; family Staphylinidae; genus Ontholestes; species Ontholestes murinus. The sequence goes on along the minus strand of OZ018387.1, from coordinate 74,790,834 downwards.
TCATATTGGAACCATTTAAATCTTGCTTATAATGATAAATTTAAACAATCCAGCGTATCTTCAAATATTTTCTGAAGAAAATGAAAGTAATCAGTTTCACTTATTGAGCTTTCAAAAATACATGGACAGAGAATTATTAATCCATGCACACCATGGATTAAACCTAAATTTAATTTGTAGTTTTCTCTGTGAATCTTCTCGTGGATTCTCTTAAGTTCATCTATGTTCATTGTGGCGATTAAAAATATTACAATTAGTAAATCGCGATTCATCTGTTCATAATATTTTTTGTAAGAAACGTATTATTCCTCTTGACAAATGGGCTTATACCATATACAGAAGGCCATTTGATAATTACAAAATTATTATACTTATGCTGGTTTTTCATTTTATTTAACTTTGTAGAACTAATAATTACAATATTGCTATTATTATAAACAACTGCAATTGTTTTAATTTCATCTTTTTCATGGCTACCCATTCTTTATTTATAATAAAAATTTAAAATGACTATAACTCACTTATTTTTAGAAATAACTATGTCGTATGTCATATTGGATTAAAAGAGCAAAAAATTACCTTTTGAATGAGGCCATAGCCAACTATGGTTTCCATTTAAAAAAATGTAAGTTTGCATCATATCTCGGAAATAATGGCGATAAAAATTTTTTGATTATTTTTTATTAATCTACATAAAATTATCTAAAACTTTGTCCTTTACAGTTTTTTTTTATCTGTTCTAATAACCGAGATATATTGATTTGAAAAAATGGACACTTTTTACTTTTTTCAAAATATCTAGTTACCCTCGACTTTTTTGAAAACTTTGAAAGTGGAATTTTATTCGTCTCGTTAATCTACACTTCTTTCCCCATTTAACCGTTTCTCTATCTCTTATAGTTTCCGAGATCCCCATAGAGAACATCGAAAAAAACTCACCCTGTATATTTTATATCATTTCTTTTAAAATTACATCGTAACGATTTTTCGCCGAAGGATTATCACCGTAAACTTAAAGGAATCATTCCGCCCATAAAATTTACGACCCTTACTTTGAACACAAACGGAGCACCCCACCGGATCGAGGTGGCCCTGCTGATTAATTCCACACATGCGTATCATTTTGCTGAGCGAAACATATCATACCTCGTCACCAATGAATAAATACGTTAAAAAACAGAATTACTTCATTGTAAACACGATAACACACTATATTGATGTGTATTTTGCAATTTATAATACACCACGAT
>OZ018387.1:74744766-74789384 GCA_963969525.1 Ontholestes murinus | reverse complement strand
ATATATATATATATATATATATATATATATATATATACAGGGTTATTCACGCTATACGGCACGGAATATTTTGGCCAAAATACGTGACTTTCAAAAAGTTTCACTTTGGGGATATATGGGGGTTTATTAGGGCTACTTTTTAAAAATACTTTCATAATATACAGGGTGTCCCAAAAACCCTAAAAGTATCAAAGTTGTGTTTTTTTTTAATGAAACACTCTGTATTTTATTGCATTTTTGGATCCTTCGATCAAAATAAGTGTGTGTTTTAATAAGGTTTTTATTACTTAAACCTTAAGGTTTTTGAAATAATTTGAATTTTGTAAAAATTTTACCTAATTTTCATGTTTCAAATACTTAAAAAGTAATTAAGTTATACATACCAAATATACACTGAAATGTAACAATAGATCATATTTTATTTTCCAAGTATAATAGATTTGACATCTTATACCGGGTGTAAAAAAATTAGAATTAAACAAATGAGAACTTTAAATGGCTATAACTTCATTTATTTAAATGGAACGCTATATTTATTAATTTATTAGCAAATGCACGTTTTAATTACCTATCGAATGGTATTTATATCTTAAATGTTAAGTCTTCTCGTTTTTACAGAAAACGCCAAAATATTGTTTATTGCACCGTTTTAGTACTTTTTAAGTAAAAATTTGTATGTATCTAGTTTTCTATGGTATTTAAAAACGTCAGATAATTAATTTAGTATGCCACTTTAGTTTAAAAAGCCTGTCTTTTGTTATAGTTGTCTTATTTTGCATTTTTGTGTTAGATCGTTAGTAATCGTTATTGTTTGAACATCGCTGTTGTATTTTTTGGTAAAAAATGAAGATTTACTCAAAAGAAGGGGGTATTGGCATTATCTTTATGCTTGGAGAATGTCATCAAAATTGTTTATTGGCTTGTCGAGTTTATACTTAAAGGTTTCCCGAAAGAAATCACCCTAAGCCAGCCATTTTTGAGAGACTATTAAACCAATTTAAAGAAATTGGAAGTGTCAGTTATAAAAACCCCAGTATAAGAAAATCTGTGTAAATTTTCATTTTTTACTATTAAATACAACAACGATGTTCAAACAATAACGATTACTAACGATCTAACACAAAAACGCAAAATAACACAACTATAACAAAAGACAGGCTTTTTAAACTAAAGTAACAAGCTAAATTAATTATCTTACGTTTTTAAATACGATGGAAAACTAGATACATTAAAATTTTTACTTAAAAAGTACTAAAACGGTGCAATAAACAATATTTTGGCGTTTTCTGTAAAAACGAGAAGACTTAACATTTAAGATATAAATACCATTAGATAGGTAATTAAAACGTGCATTTGCTAATAAATTAATAAATATAGCTTTCCATTTAAATAAATGAAGTTATAGCCATTTAAAGTTCTCATTTGTTTAATTCTATTTTTTTTACACCCGGTATAAGATGTCAAATTTATTATACTTGGAAAATAAAATATGATCTATTGTTACAGTTCAGTGTAAATTTGGTATGCATAACTTAATTACTTTTTAAGTATTTGAAACATGAAAATTAGGTAAAATTTTTACAAAATTCAAATTATTTCAAAAACCTTAAGGTTTAAGTAATAAAAACCTTATTAAAACACACACTTATTTTGATCGAAGGATCCAAAAATGCAATAAAATACAGGGTGTTTCATTAAAAAAAATACAACTTTGATACTTTTAGGGTTTTTGGGACACCCTGTATATTATGAAAGTAATTTTAAAAAGTAGCCCTAATAGACCCCCATATATCTCCAAAGTGAAACTTTTTGAAAGTCACGTATTTTGGCCACAATATTCCGTGCCGTATAGCGTGAATAACCCTGTATATATATAAAATGTCTTATGTTATTAACTTATAATATATCACTTAATCTTAAAAAAAAAACAGTTAAACAGGCGAGGGATATCACAATAAGAGAATTAATAATATAGAATCAGACTAAACGATTTTTATAATATATACATGTGAATTTCCTCAAATTCAAACAATATTTTTTTCATTTACAGGTAAATATTATACGAACATAATTAAATTTATAATACACGCAGGCCCGCTGGGTGCGGGTGTGCAAGGTGTGCGCCGCACACGGGCGCACTTGCAAGGCGGCGGCAAATCCAGGAATCTCCTTGACATAATTCGATAATTCACTATGATTTTTTATTATGTTACCACAAGACATCTATTGATCCATATCGAAAATAAATGGCAATTGAATAATTCAACGCGGGGACTTCCCCGTTCATGTTTGTTAAAAAGTGTTTGTAACGTTACCATACGACGACGTCAAATTGGTGACGTTATTCTAATGATTTCACCGATATCGTGATGTGTCGCTCGTTACTAAGTTCTTTTTGTTGATTTCTTGGATTCTTTGGTGAAGTCACATACTTAGGTCCGATTACATAAACTTTAGAATTTTGATATAACTTTAAATTTATTGGAGAACTGAAGTAATTATTACATGAATTGTTAAGAATAAAATGTAGACTGATTATTTCTAACTCTCTGCGTAGGATCGATTCTTAAGACTGACTGCTTAGGCTGACTGCTTTAGACTGACTCTCAAGACTAACTGTTTAGGACTGACTCTCAAGACTGACTGTTTACCACTGAATCAACCCCACTTCTTTGAGAATGATGATAACATGACAATATAATTAGCAAACATAACATTGAGAAGCAATTTCTAGAAAATCAAGGAGAAAAATATTTATTTATCGTTAATGTGTTTTGGACTGGACCTTAATGGTATTTACGAGTGATATAGAGAAACGCGGAAAATAATTGTATTAGAGTTAATGAGCTATTTGCTATTCCCAATGTTATCTATGCAAAGAGACGATTAATAGTAAATTATACATAAAAACAATAAACATTTAAATTAACAAGAAATATGATATACAATATATAATACATTTATAATAATAATAGTAGTGAAGGGGGTAGAGAACGTTACATATTTTTCTTTTTCAGAAAAGTGTGCGGTAGAATTATTAACAAACATGAACCCATTCCCTAAATTATATGGATTAATCAAACTCCATAAAGATAACAACCCAATAAGACCAGTAGTGTCATACGTAAATGCACCCAACTAGCTAAGAATTTAAACAATATTGTAGAATATACAAATTTCAAACTAAAATTTTCAATTAAAAATAGCTTGGAATTAATTAAAAATATCAAACATTTACATTTAACCAACACAACAAAACTAGTGTCATTCGATGTTAAAAATTTATTTACGAACGTGCCTCCGACCAAAGTATTCACAATAATTAAAGATAGACTAATAATAATAATACAAATCCGATAATAAAATCAGAAATTTTAAACTTCCTGGAAATCTGCCTGTCACAGAATTATTTACAATTCGATAATAAATGTTTTCGTCAGAAGGAAAGCTTAGCCATGGGAAACCCGCTAGGCCTCCTGTTGGCGGAGATATTTATGGATAATTTTGAAGAGAGATTATCTCAATTGCCGTTTTTTAAAAAGTATGTTTATTGGTATAGGTACGTCGATGATGTGATTTTAGCATTTAATGGCACTGACAGACTATTAGATTCATTTTTACAGTTATTAAATTCACAACATGAAAAAATCCAATTTACAAAAGAAATAGAAGTAGATTATGCCAATAACTTTTCAGATTTAACGATAAAAAGAATAACAAACACGATTTTTCAATATTTCACAAACCAACAAATACAGGCACGATAATTAATTATAAATCTAATCACCCCTTATCACACAAATTAGCGGATTATCACAGTATGATACATAGGCTGTTGGCAGTCCCAATGATTTTAAAAAAGAATTAAAAATAATATATCAAATAGCTCAAAAAATCAATGGTAGATAAAATATTACATACAAAACAAAGAAATAGGTTAATTGATTCTATTTACCCTATAGTAAAAGATAACAATTAATAAAACTTTACATCATTGACATTCACAGCCAAAAATAGTAAGTAATAAAAATGTTACAAAAATTAAATATTAATGTAGCATATAAAACAAATAACACACTAGATAAAATAATAAAAAATAATAAGGTCAGTAAAACTTAACAAAGTGGCGTCTATTTGCTAAGTTGCAAAGACTGTCCGAAAATGTACGTAGGGCAAACCGGAAGGTCGTTCCAAGAGAGGATCAAGGAACACAAAACTTGCTACGAACAAAACAAATCCAACTCCACGTACTCTAACCACCTCATCGAAGAAGACCACCAACTTAACATCCTAGAATGCATGGAAATAAAAAAATACTGGACATCTCAACAACCAAACAGATTTAACAATTTCGCGTCTTTTAAATTTAAAACTTTTTCAAATAGCTACCCCCCATAAACATTGTATATATGCCTGACTCGATAATTTTTTAACACCATTTCTTCGCCTGAAGAGGCCACAGTGTGGCGAAATAATTGTAGCGTCTTACAATATATTGTTGAGAAAATTAGATTTTTTCTGCATAGCAACACTTTACTGCATAGATACACTTTTCCGCATGGATACACTTTTTCGCACTACTTTTATTTACTATTAATCAATGTCATTGACAGTTACATACATGGAGTAATATATACAACACACATACTATCGGTAATTATAACTTAATATTTATATGTCAGTGTCAAAAATGAAATTGCAAACATCTTTATAATTTTTGTTGAATTTGGTTCTCGTTTATCACGTGGTGAAACATTTTTAATAGTAAGTTGTTTATAGAAAGGCACTTGGTTGGTTTCACAATTTTTACGATTTACAAAAAAAACGAAAACTGGATTAAATTAGAATATGTTAATGATCTATCTAATAAAATAAAAAATTGCGTAACTGGGAATGAATATAACATTTTATGTACAAATTCAAAGAATATCGGCAAACTCTTAATAAATAACAAAAAAATAATAGATAAATCCAACAAATGCGGCATATATGAGATCCAATGTGGTGAATGTGATGCCACATATGTTGGCCAAACCGGAAGAACATTCAGTATAAGATTAAAAAGAACATAGAAAAGCCATATTAGACAATAAAGGCACCACCGGTTTCCCCAAACATTGCATCGCACATAACCACTTCTTCGAAGAAAATAATTTTAAGATTTTGCATGCAGGTAACAAGAGCCGTAATCTAAATCTCCGAGAGAGATTAGAAATTAACAAAGCGTTAAAACGGGGAAAACACCTCGTAAACGAAAACGACGAAATCTGGAGTTCCCCAATTATGACCGCCCTTATTACCTGAATGTATAAATTTTAGTATTTAAGCAAAAATATTTTACCTTCTGTACCATTCCTAGATAATGATGTAAAAATCGAAACTAGTCGGAATAAATCGTAAAAATTGTGAAACCAACCAAGTGCCTTTCTATAAACAACCCTTACTATCTTTATAATTGATGTTATATGCAGTATGTGAAAAAATAGTGTGTACAACGTGTGGGAAATACGCTCTTCCGCACGAGATTGTGACACACTTGTTGTACAAATAACTATTTGAAAGTACTTATATAGTTTTATTCATATATAGCCTTTTTACATAAACCTCATAGTTTTCGAGAAAAATATAGGAAAAGTACTATCATGGCCACATCAATATTTTTGAAAAATGTCTGTGTATTTGGCTGTGCATCTGTCTGTGGGTGCTGTATCTCCTGAACGGATGTAGGTATAAAATTGAAACTTCAAGCATAAACATTATTTGACAATCCGAAGATCTGAAAAGCTTTTGGTACAATTTCATACACCAGAAGTGGGCGTTTACCTTGACAGATTTTTGTTTTTTCAGTAATTTTTTTATGACAAATATTACAAAAACGGAAAGTTTTTGTACATAAAGATTTTTCATAAACTCCTTGATTTTGAAAATAAGTTTTTCAAAATTTAATTTATTTTCCCGATATCTTTTTAAATATAAATAATTTTTCCAAAACTTATAAAGAAGTATTTTAGGTAACGACAAAATGAACATCTTTTGTTAATAAATCTTTTTCATAAAATCCTTGATTTTGGAAAAAAAATAAAATCTTATAATTTATTAGTGCTCCCATTGGAACTATCAATGTACATAATGAATATACAGGGTGTGCAAATAAAACAATTGTTGAAAAAAGCACAAGAATAAAATAAATCTTTTAATATTTATGTGTGGTTATATATAGGTGAAAGTAACATGGTGGCCACATCACCATTTTTATTTTTAAAACTTATGCAAAAGGTCTCTTTTTAATAACCACGGAAGTTTCAGGGCACCCTTCAGCGCCGAAGATAAAAGCGTACTTTGGTAGGACCGTGCGAACCCAACTACGGTCAGCTAGTATATTCTAATACACCCAAACAACCGCCAAAGAGGACAATGGACGAAAATTTTGTGACTGTTACTATTATAGAAAACTTTGTAATGGCGAAGAAATTAACAGAGAATGGCTTGTTTACTTTATTTCAAAAGATTCCGTTTATTGTTTTTGTTACAAAATGTTTGGTAAGTAGTCTGTCTGATTTGAGCGGTAGTTCGGATTAGCAACATTTATCATTACCCTTGAAAAGACATGAAACCAGCGATTTCCACAATAAAAATGTGAAATCTTGGGTGGCAATTAAATAATATTTGTTGAATTTGGTTCTCGTTTATCACGTGGTGAAACATTCTTAATATTAAGAAGACCAACCAAGTGCCTTTCTATAAACAACCCTTAATATTAAATAATATGGTCAAAACTAAGGCTACTGTCAATCAGAAGCAACTGCGACTGTTTGAGTCAGAAAAACAGCATAAATGAGATGTATTGGAAAGAATTATTGCCGGTGTAAAGTTTTTATCACGTCAATGTCTAGCTTTTAGAGGTTCTTCGGCACATTTTTTTAAGCATGATAACGGCAATTTTTTAAAAGCAATAGAAATGATAACTTCTTTTGATTCAGTTATGCGGGAACATATTTGCAGAATTAAATTGAAATCTGATTCTAGTTGGAAGGATATGGCTCGCTATTTAGGGAATCAAATACAAAATTGAAATTATTGAATTACTCGGCACAGCGATAAAAAAATGTATTTTGGGCAAAGTTAGAGAATCAAAATATTTTTTCTGACATATTAGACTGTAGTACCGGATGCAAGCCATACATAACAAATAATCGTAATCTTGCATTTTACGTTCCATGCATTTACCAGATTTAAAGTTAAAAGTTTTGAGTACTAAGGGATGGTCCAGCAGAATTGACGCGATCAAACCATTGCGGTATCATCTAGAAAATATATTTGATGCTCTGTTTGAAATATCTGAAAATACGTCTGAGTGGGATAGTGCCACAACACACAAAGCGCATTCGCTCGCTTTAAAGGTTCAAAATTATAAATTTATATGCTCTGTTGTAGTTTGGAATGAAATTTTGAATGAAATTAATTATTTAAGTAAAATGATGTAACAATGAATATTCCAATTCATGATGGTTGTGACCGTTACTAGGTGGTAATCCAAATTTAAACACATATTGAAACACTTACTATGTTTTTAGCACAATTGTGGTAAAAACATAGTAAGTGTTTCAATATGTGTTTGAATATTCCAATATGCATACATTTTGAAAGTTATATTAGATCCAAAAATCAATTACAAAGTAGAGTTTTTTTTAGAATTTTAGATCAGACACTAACTTCTTTAAAAAAATAAATTTGAAGAATTAAAAATTTAGACAACGTGTTTGGCTTCCTTTGTAGTTCATTATTTAGTAGCCCCAAGGAAGAATTTATGAAACATTGTAAAGATTTCCATCTAAAACTCAAATACGATTCAAGAAATGAAGCTGACATTGAAGGTTTTGATTTGTACAATGAAATGAACGCATTGAAGCTACATTTTGTAGAAAGTCAGTCTACCGATCCACATACAGTTTTGCAATATCTTTACACAAATAATTTACTGTCAACTTTTCCATACACATCAATAGCATTAAGAATATTTCTTACTCTACCATTTACAGTTGTATCTGGAGAAAGATCTTGTTCTAAGTTAAAATTGAATAAGAATGATTTAAGGTCAACTATGCATCAACCAAGACTGAGTAATTTATCTATTATTTCAATAGAATTTGAAATACTAGATAGTTTAGATACTAGACAAATAATAGCTGATTTCGTAAGTGTAAACGCAAGAAAAGTTAAATTTTTATAGGTACTTGCTTGTACAGTTAAGTTATATTGTAGACTTTAAAATAAATTGTTTCGTTATTATAGCTGTTTTTTTTATTCCCTCCTATAACTACCTTACCAAATTCAAATTCGAGAAAAATAGGATAGAGGGGCAGCTCAAGCGGCTAGCGGCGGGCCTGAATACACGTTTGATTTTTGAATTGACTAAAATTGCGAGTGTGTTGAAATTTACGCAAAATAATGGTAAGTAGTGTTGGGAATAGAAGTGGCAACGTAGGTTGCATATGTATGTTAAGAATAGAAGTGGCAACATAGCTTGTGTCAGCACTCTCCTCTGCAACAAGATGAAAGCATGTAACGAAGTTTTGAGTTAATCAATATATTATTAGTGTAAAGTGTTCAACCCTTATTGAAACCACCCATCATCCCCAAAAGGTTATGGGCCCAGGGGAGAGACAAAAAATTTTTGAAAAATCGCGTTATTCGATAAAATAAGGGTAAATTTAAAAAGTGCAAAAACGTGTTTTAGAAGAACAGAGAAAAATGGCGACAGCGACCGGTGAAGGGATCGTGGTGTACCCGCAACTGAAAGAGGGAACAAATTTTACACATTGGAAATTCAGAGTATATCTTATACTAGAAGAAAAAGGAGTAAGAGAAGCAATCGAACCTTTACAACCTGGAAAGGAACTGGACAAAGAAAAAGATGCCAAAGCTAGATCAACTATTGTAAAATGTATAACCGACAAATATATCTCATATGTGCAGAAAGCAAAAAATTAAAATGCTAAAGAAATGTTGACTTGCTTGGAAAACATTTTCGAAAGAAAAAGCGCAGTAAACAAATTACATCTGAAAAGACAACTTTTAACGCTAAAATGCAAAGTAAGTGACAAATTACAAGATCATTTCCTAAAATATGATGCATTAATAAATAGCATAGAATCATCAGGCACTAAAATGGATGAGTCTGATAAAGTGTGTCATCTATTACTAACATTACCATCGTCGTATGATAATGTAGTTACTGCCATAGAAACAATGAGTGCGGAAAAAGACTTGACTGTTGATTTTGTAAAAACATGTTTGTTAGACGACGAATTAAAGAGAGGTGAAAAGACATCAACAAACAGAAGTGAAGCTGCATTTAGTGCAAGATACGAATGTTTCAAATGTGTGCGTACTGGACATATAGCGTCAGAGTGTTTTAGCAACACAAATAATGGCAATCAGAGAGGAAATTTTCGTGGTCGTGGACGTGCCCAATCCAACTTTAGTCGTGGAAGATTCCAGTATAATCGAGGTCGAGGACAGCATAGAGGAAATTCAAATCAAAATCAGACACACATGAGCAAGACAGAAGGAAACTACAACTTCGTAGCAACGACGCAGCAAGAATGTTATCAGGTAACAGTGAACAAAGACAATATTGATTGGATAATTGATTCAGGTGCAACAGAACTGTTTGGGCCGCGCGGAACTTAGTACGGCTCTGTGCGGAGGGCGAGTACGTATTTTCTAAGAAGGGAAGAGGGCGCTTTCGACGACCAGGGGACTCGGCGTAGGAATGCAAAATGGAAGACACATAATAATAGTCGCGTAAACACTACACTTGTAAAGTTTCCTTTTAATATACTATTTCGTAAAACTATTAAACGAATTTTTATGGACAACCTCAATCCATACAATTGGTGGAACTAGTGTCGAAGCACAGTCAGATTGAATATTGTTCAATCACTTAACAAGAACACTTAATACAACAAGAATATGAAAAATACATGACCAATGTTAGTGTCATGGAAACGTGTACAAGAATAAAAATCGCAAGCGGCGATGCATTAATTGCAAAGAAACGAGGTAAAATTTGTATGTTATCATGCGGAAGGGAAGTAACTATTGATGCATTAATTGTTCCGGGTTTATTTCATAATATTTTGTCAGTAAAAGGGTTAATAGATAAAGGTATTGAAGTTATATTTAAACCATTAAAGGTAACGTTAATTAAAAATGATGCAGTGTGGCATTGTAAAGGAAGGTGCGGTTTATTTTATTTGAACGGATTACTTAAAGATAATTCTAAGTTTGAAGAAGCAAATGTATGCTCAAACAATAATATATGGCATTTGAGATTGGGTCATTTAAATAAAAAGGGGTTATCAATAATGAAATTACCCATGTCAGACAAAAAATGTAATTCATGCATGAAAAACAAAAGCGTAAGGAAGCCATTTATTAGACAAGAACTACCAAGAAGCAGACAAATTGGTGAGTTAATACACACAGATATAGCTGGTCCGGTGACATCTATGTCAAATGAAGGTCATAAATATTTTCAAACTATAACGGACGATTATTCTCATTTTGTAAAACTGTATGTACTTAAAAATAAGAGTGAAGCTGAAAATAATCTTATACATTATATTAAAGAAATTCAAACGCAAAAAGATGTAAATGTAAAAAAGATAAGATGTGACAATGGCGGCGAATTTATATCAAATTTATTCAGAAAATTTTGTTACGAAAACGGAATTATTATTCAGTACACTAGACCTTATTCACCACAACAAAACGATGTAGCAGAAAGACTTAATAGAACTTTATACAATAAAGCTAGAACAATGATAAATGAAACAGGGTTACCAAAATACTTATCGACAGAAGCATTTATGTGCGCAGCTTATCAGTTAAACAGAAGTCCATCTGCAGCAATAAATTTTAAAATTCCAGCTGAAATGTATTACGGAAAATTAGATTTAAAAAGGTTGAGAGTATTTGGTTCAAAAGCGTGGGCGGTAATTTTGCCACGTAAATTTAAACTTGACGAAAGAAGTATCGAAACTCGAATGTTAGGTTATAGTAGCAATGGGTATAATTTGTGGAACCCTTAAACAGAAGAGATAATAATCTCCAGAGATGTAGAATTTGATGAAAGTGATTATAAATATGTAAAAAATAAAAATAGAAATGAGTTTTCAGAGCAATTCATATTAAATGAAAACGATGTATTAAGCGAAAATAATAAGTCGAGGGAGAACGAAGTAAATAACGAAAATAATAGTGAAACCGAAAAAAGTAATGAATCAAGTGATAGTGAAGTAGAAAACGAGAATAATAGTGATGATAGTAGTAATGGTGAAAGAAATGTTAATAATGAAGAACGAAAAACTAGAACACGAACAATTAAAGTACCTGAAAGATATAAAAAAGATTTTGAATACGAATTGCATACTGCATATTGTTTATTTTTAAGAAAAGATCCAATAACATATGATGAAGCAATAAACTTAAATAAAGGGTGGCAAGAAGCTATAAATAAAGAAATAAATGCTCATACAAATATGAACACATGGACAGTAGTTCCTAAACCAAAAGATAAGAAAATTATAGATTCTAAATGGATTTTTAAAACTAAAGATGACGGTGTAAAGAAAGCGAGAATTGTCGCAAGAGGTTTTCAAGAAAATGTAAATTATAGCGTAAATAACTATGCCCCAGTGGCTAGATTGCAAACAATTAGATTGTTAATTTCTCAGGCTATTCAAAAAGGGTGGCAATTGAAGCAGTTGGATATTCCAACGGCATTTTTGAACAGCAACTTAAAATCTGAAATTTATGTAAATCCACCACAAGGAATAAATATTGAAAGGAATAAAGTTTTTAAAATGAATAAAGGTTTGTACGGACTAAAGGAAAGCCCAAAATGTTGGAACGAAACGTTTAATAGTTTTGCAAGTAGTATCAAGTTGGAAAGATCTAAAAATGATTGTTGTTTTTATATTGGTGAGAATGTATGGTTAATTGTGTTTGTAGACGATATACTTATAACTGGAAGGGACGAGAATGTAAAGTTTATTATATCTGAACTAAAGAAAGAATATAATGCGAAAGATTTAGGCAATGTAAAAAACTTCTTAGGTATGGAAATAGAAAGATCAAAGGAAAAATTAAAGTTATCTCAAAGTAAACATATAAGAAAAATAGTTGAAAGATTTAGAATGATAGAGTGTAAAGGAGCAAAGATTCCAATAACAAAAGGTTATCAAATAGATTCAAGCGAAGAGATTGTTAATGTTCCATATAGGGAATTAATCGGAGGATTAATGTATATAAGTACAGGCACTAGGCCAGATATATCCTATGCAACAAGCTATTTGAGTCAATGTCTAGATAAACCAACGCAATCAGCATGGTTAGAAGCAAAAAGAGTGTTAAAATATTTATACACTACTATAGATTTGTCATTAACATATGTAAAGTCAAATCAAATGTCAATTGAAACTTACTCAGATGCAGATTATGCAAACGACAAAAAAGATAGGAGGAGCATAAGTGGATCAGTAACAATGTATTGTAAAAATGTTATATCATGGTTATCCAGAAAACAAGGATGTGTTTCTTTATCAACTGCAGAAGCAGAATATATAGCTGCAACTGTCAGCGTATGTGAACAAATAAATATTAAACGGTTAAGTGAAGATTTTAATGAAAATGTAAAAACTGTATTGTATGTATTGTATAAGGGTGCGATTGATATGGCGAATAGTTACGAAAATAGTAAACGATCAAAGCACATTGATATTAGATATCACTTTATTAAAGATAAAGTAAACTCAAAGGAGATAGATATAAAATATGTAAGTTCTACTGAGAACCTTGCGGATATGTTTACTAAAGCACTAAGTTATGAACAATTCAGTTACTACAGAAATATCCTAAATATTTGTTAAAAAGTTTTATTTGTATTATGAACTAGATTGTAAGAGAAACGATTTTTATGTTTTGTAATGTTAAGAAAAAAGTTAATATGTAAAAATCGAGGAGGAGTGTTGGGAATAGAAGTGGCAACGTAGGTTGCATATGTATGTTAAGAATAGAAGTGGCAACATAGCTTGTGTCAGCACTCTCTGCAACAAGATGAAAGCATGTAACGAAGTTTTGAGTTAATCAATATATTATTAGTGTAAAGTGTTCAACCCTTATTGAAACCACCCATCATCCCCAAAAAGTAGTAATTTTATAGGCTCAAGTTTTGGAAAAGTTAAAAATTTAAAACAACTGAACATTCCTTAAATATTTCAAATAAGTAGTTTGTAAATTTATATTAATTGTTAGAATATTGGACATGTAAAGAAAAATCAACAAATAAAATCAATATAAATAGTTTATACTTTAAAATGAATAAAACACGTGTCAGGCAACTGAAAATAAAAACATCATGGAACATAAAAAGTGTTTTTCGTCACCAAATTTGCATATCTGGTTCCATCGAAAATGTAGCACAAGCATTCATGCTTGTGCTACATATAAAATATTAACATATACTGTTTTGACCTCGACAATTATATAAATAGGGTAATTAGAATAATTGTTGTTAATAATAATCTAACTTATAAAGATATAAGCGTGTTACTCTGGCGTAAACTCTGTAATTTTTTATAAGAAAAAAAAATCGAATTTAGCACTATAAAAATATAAATAAAATTCCAACTGCATATGGTAGTAAATATTTATTACATTAATTATGTTGTAAACCCAATACCTGTGCGACAGACTTGTTTAAATAAAGTTCGTGCTTCTTATAAATATATAATTTCTGAATTATTGTAAAAGTCCTGCTTCAGCTGAGTATTATATTTAGGATACCCATTCGGTTCCCACAGAAGTGTTGGAAATAAGGTTTGAGCTTCTAATTAATTAAATAACACACAAAGTGCCAATCTTGCATTTTGATTAGCTATCAAAAGTGTTGTCCAGAAGAACACGACAGTAGTCAGGAAGGTACTGGGGAGGCTCTCAGAGGAGTCTAATTTCGCCGTTCGGATATTAACAAGATCATCTATTTTATACTCCACCTAATACATACTTTTATAAACAATAAATTATTAAGTTACGTTTGTGAATCAAAAAGAACTCTCAGTGTAGCATCCTCTACTTTACACTACAAAAAATTTTGGTGGCAGTGGTGAATAATATTTCCATAATTTAAATTACTATAAAAATAAATTATCGGAAAATTGGAATTTAAATCAACGGCAAGCGTAGATTCAACGAGCAGTGCATCGCAAGAATCGTGCGAGATCAATTTCAAGGCACGTATCAAGTTCATTGTTCGGCGTGCTCCGCCGGACGAAAATAATAAAAATAATACGAGTTTCCAAGTGTTTGAGAGAAATGCGGAAATCCAGGGTTCCAGTGTACGAGCTTACAAGTTTTTGAGCTATCCAGAATTTCTAAGAAAAGTGCGTGTCAAGTGTTCCATGTTTGTTAGTGTAAAATATTTCAAGTTATTAGAGCAGCACCCTGAGTTGGGAAATGTCCGCTTATACTCGTATAAGTAAGTCAGAAACGAATTATTGCTAATGGTTATAACTACTAATTATAATTTTGAATTTCGCATGTACAAGTTAGTTTTTTCAAAATAGCAGTGGTTAATAACCAAAGGGAAGCGGAATTTTATTTGACGCTAGATACAGCAGTTAAACTATTAAGAGATTTTGATGGTAGTAAAAATGATTTTATTGATTCATGTGAAATGAACTATCAAATCAACACTTATTTGAATGAAATTATTGGAGTTGCAGCGTATCAAACATCCTGAATTTAATCTTGTTGAAAAAGTGATTAGACGAAAAGGAAACATGTTGTATGTTAAATGGTTAGGATAGCCATCACCACACAACAGTTGGATAAAGAAATATGATGTGGTATAATGTACGGTCCTAAACCTCAAGTTGTGTACTGCTTAAATTGTAATAAATGGTGTTAATCATATTTAGTACATGTAACCACTTTTAAAACTCTTCTGCTTGCGGCACTAAGTTGTCTTATAAATTCCAAATTTAGTAGCCATTGACGTATTAATACGCCAATCAATTTTTATTGTCGAGGAGCCGTTGACGTAATTATACGTTATTACTTTCCCTTTATGAAATGTAGGGAAAGTATTGTGTAATGGTCCGTATTGGGATTTTGTTTATTTAGATGATAGTCGGTTAGGGTAAAAATAATCGATTCTTCCTTTTAACTTTAAAATGATGGTTTATTTCAAATGTCGAAACAAATAAAACGATGAATTACAAAATGAACGATTAATAGATACGATGTCGCGTATTTACGTTCTGAACTTCCGCACTAACGCACTATTCTCAGCGAGGTCCAGGCTAACACTCTCTGAATAACACTGACATCACTTAAAACTACAGAAAATGTTTGTGACACAAAAAAGGGCGGGGGGTTAGTTCACCGACGAATAGGAATCGAACCCGTTGGAGGAGATATCGTCCACGTTTCGGTTGAAGTACAAAGTTTCGGTCGGGAATGAACTGCATAATATTTACATAAAAGGACATTAACTAGCAATTAGAAACTAAATAAAACTATCGGTATTTGCTCCGTAATCTCGGCGACCGGAAATGTGCATGCGGAATAACAATGTGTTTAATACGTTTAACTTAAATGAAATTCTAATAAGTGATTACCGGAGGCCGGGACATTACACTCCTCCCGTTATGAAAAGAAAAGAAATCGAATTTGAATTTGAAATTGAATTGAAAAATAAAAATTTGATTTTTTTCTTAAAAAATGTTTACATGTGGATACAAAAATACAATATACAGAATACATAATACAAGCAATACACAATAGAAGAAATACATGATATAAAGATACATGATACAAAATACAAGAAAATACATAATTCAAGAAATGAAAAATATTAAAAGATTAAATAGTCTCATATATTTATGTGGATTAACTACATATTTGTTTTGTGCGAACCCAAATTTAATTCAGTGATCACGATTAATTCTAATTCGCTCGCTTCTTCGTAATGGTGGAGTTTGATTAACCGTTTCTGGTACTAAATTGGCATCTCTCATATTCATAGGCATGCCTTCTGGAGCATGTTTCTTTTTCCGATTTAATTTATTTTCTTGACAAGGCTTGCAATTTTTTACATAATCGTATATTTTGGCTTTCATGTTCGGCCAATTATAATTCATTTTAATTCTACGGTATGTTTTATGAAAACCAGGGTGACCTGCACCTGGGCTGTCGTGATTTTCCTTTAAAATTTCCAGAATATCTTTTGTTTCTGGGTGGATGACAGAATTTTGATAAATATTAATTTTTATGTCAGAATTTCTAAAGATATATCTGATCATGGAACGAATACTGTTCCATTGTAAATTATCGAAGTTAGTGGTAAATGTTGGCATGCTAATTGAATTAATATTAGTTTTAACTAATTCTGCTAGTAAGAGTTGAAGGATTATGAATATTTCTTCAGGAGATGATGAGTTCCAAAAATGTTGTTTATAAAAACAATAAAATGTAAATTTATCCTTTTCTTTAAAACTGAGAATGTCGAAAACTTTTAAAGATTTTCGTTGGATTATATTAATGTGATTACATTTTTCGATGCAATCTTTGGACTTATTATAATCTAAGTTTAGGTCCGTGGGTATGAAGAATACCTTATTATCGTGTGATGTTGTAATATGTTCATCTTTGTCAAAAACGTTGGCATTTTGAATTATAGCATTTCCTAATTTTTCTATAAAGTCTCTGTAGGTATCTGAAATGGGATTAGTGAAATAAGTGTTTGAAATAGGGGATATAGTGTTTTTGGTATCAGTTTCGATTTTAATTCTACTAAGTGCGTCTGCGTTAAGATTTGTTTTACCAGGTTTATATTCAATATAGTAGTCGTATTCTGATAGACTTAAACGCCATCGTAGAAGTCGAGACGTTTGATCTTTTACGCTGTCAAGGTATTTTAATGCAATATGATCAGTAATGATTTTAAATCGTCGACCAAAAACGTAAGGTCTAAAATGTTTAACGGCTGATACTATTGCCAGTAGTTCTTTTGTTGATACGTCATAATTTTGTTCTGCTTTACTCATAGTTCTGCTATAATATGCAATTGGTAAATTTCGTGAAGGTGGCCCTTGGGACAACACTGCACCGATTGCATACTGTGATGCGTCAGTAGTTACAGTAAACTCTTTAGAAAAATCGGGGTATTGTAAAAGTGGTTCGCTGGACAATAGGGTCTTTAGTTTTTCGAAACAATCTTGTTCGAGGCTAGTCCATCTGAATTTTACATTTTTCTTTAATAGTTTTGTTAAAGGAAAAATTTGACTACTAAAATTTGGGATGAAACGCCTATAGTATCCTGCTAAACCGAGAAACGATTTAATATGTTTAGTGGTTTTGGGTTGAGGAAAAAGTTTTATACATGATACTTTATCGGGATTGGGGAGAACACCATTTTCAGTAATGAGGTGACCTAAATAAACGATTTCGTGACGTAAAAATTGACATTTTTCAGGCTTTAATTTTAAATTAAATTGTTCTAGACGAGTAAAAACTACGCGCAAATTTGCCAAATGGTTTTCTAGGTTGTTCGAAAATATAACGATATCGTCAAGATAGCAAAGGCAGCGCAGGTTGTTAGGTAAACCTGCTAATGCCGTGTTCATTAGGCGTTGAAAAGTTGCAGGGGCAGATTTTAACCCGAAAGGCATACGTAGAAACTCATAATGCCCTGATGGTGTACTAAAAGCAGTTTTAGGGATATCTTTTGGGTGAATATTGATTTGGTGGAAACCGGAAGTTAAATCAAGAGTAGTAAAGTATTTAGAATGACCAAGTTGGTCGAGAATTTCCTCTATATTTGGTAAGGGGTAGGCATCGCCAACAGTTATGCTGTTTAATTTCCTGTAATCAACGACTAATCGCCAACTTTTATTTCCTTCGGAATCAGGTTTCTTAGGAACAATCCAGATTGGTGAGTTCCAGGGACTGAAAGAGGGTTTAATAATGTCTTGTTTTAGCATTGAGTCAATTTGATCGTTAACTTCTGATTGTAATGATTGAGGAAACCTATAAGATTTTGATTTGATAGGAATGTCAGTTGAGGTATGAATTTCGTGATAGACTAAATCAGTGCTAGAGAGACTATCTCCTTCTAAATGAAAAATTTGGTTAAATTCGAAACATAATTGAATTAGGGAATTATACTCTTCTGGATTAAGGTGAGCCAATTGCAATTGTTGTTGTAAAATTTTGAGTCTACTGGAATTATTATTAACAATCTCAAAGGAGGTATGTTGCAAATCGCAGTTATTGACAAGTTCGGGATTTGTTGTTAACGGTTCAAAGTGGTTATTAGAATGGAAAATGTGAAATATTGTGTTATTGGGATTCCCGAAAATTAAGTGATTCTCTTCTAGGTTATGAATACATATGCAAATATTTAAAGCAAGGGCTGTAATTCTAATGACGTCATCAGTTGCAAAAGCATTTGCAGTATTCAGTATAGATTCTGCTTCTTGTGGCGAAAGACAGTTTTTGACATAGTCCGAATTTAATAAAAATGATTTAAGTGTTTCAACTGACTTAGACAAAGACATTAAGTAAATAATACAATGAAAGAAACAGTTACCGTCGGCAGGAACTTTTTGAGTTGTATAGTGTTTTGAAGGTTCAATGCATTTATGACTAAAAGTATAATTTGAGATCAGCTGATTACTAAACTTACTCGAAAAATTTATTACTTCGTTATATTTTTCTTTATTGGGGATGTGGACAGTATAATGATGTGGATAAAAGGGATTATTAATAGAGAATTCGCAGAGAAATTTAACAATAACATTGATTGGAATATTAAATAATCCTGTGCCTAATAAAATTGTATTGATATGTAACGGTTTGTCAAAAAAACGTGAAAAAATTTCTAGAAATTTTGTAAACTTTTGTGACCAGTTTGATGGGTTGCAGATTAAATTGATACAAATTCCGAATAGTTTTCCTTTTGTTATAGTAAAAAGACATTCTGTATTAAGGTTGTTTTGCGATTTCGTTTCCAAATTATGATTAATAAAATATTGTTCACCACAGTCAGACATTACCTCACCTGCAAAACCTTGATAACCAAAAGGTGTGCCATTAGGTTTTGTGGTACGGTCGTGAATAAAATGAAAGGTTATTTTGCTCTTTTTTAAAGCGGAATTCAAAAATGAAAAGATAGGTACAGAATAATCGATAGTATGTGGTTCTAATTTGTTTAAAATATTTAGATAATTATTGTAATATTTGATTTTGTTACAATCGCTATCACATGTATTTTTATTTACTTCGTTTTGAGGTAATTGCTTTATTGGGGATGTTGTTGGTTCAAGCGTGACAGTGATTTTATTGCATTCATAGTCTTTATCGCTGGAATTTAATAAAGTTGTTATCGCAGTATTATTAGTACTGTTCACTTTAACGATACTACTACATAAGTAAATTTCTGGAAATATTTCCTGTTTATTTACAATACCTTCTTTTAATTCTGGATTACTAATTGTAATGTTAATAACTTTTTCCGTTCTTGCTTTTATAAAAATTTTATCAGAATTGAATTCATTTTGTTCAATATTTAAAGAATTTGGAGTTGGTAAATGCTTCAAAGGCAATTTATTTGCCTTTACATTATCATTTTTCCTATTATGATCTGCAAAATCATTAGTGGGTGAATTACAGGGTCTATTAATATCGCATTGATTTTCAATGGAATTTTCCGTATTTGAAACCATTGATTGTTTTTGTTGGTTAATTTTTTCATTAATTTTAATTTGATTAGGTTTTTTGATTGGATATGCATCTTTGTATAAAGTTCTTTTGATAGTATGTAAATCTAACCAAGAATTTCCAAATTGAATTTTATCGTTTCGATAATCAATAATTGAATCAAATTTTTTGAGAAAATCATTGCCAATAAGTCCATCTTGAGAAATTGGAAAAGAACTGGGAACTATATGAAATGTATGATCAAATTCATAATTATTTATTTCAAAACTTAATTTGCAATAACATAAAGTTTGAATTGGTTTACTAGATGCGTTGATTCCGTGCAAAGTAATTTTCATGTCATCAAAAACATAAACGTGGGGTTGCAATTTGTCTAATTTTATTAATGAGACTTCTGCGCCCGTATCTATTAAAAACGTACCCTTTGATTGCAATTGCAGTGAGTTTAAATTTACGTATGAAGAAATGGCGTCGACATCTAATGAAAGAATTCTGGTTTTTGGACTTGAGATGCTGTCCGGGGTTCGTCCCCAACCTCGGACTCCAAAAAGTTTAAATTTAACTGTTCTGAATGGGTTAAATCGGAATTAATGAATCTGTTATTAGAGTTGTTCGAATGTATTGGCTCATGAGCTGAATTGTTATAGCCTTGTTGATTTGAAAAATTTGACATCGGTTTTTGTCGATGATTGTAATTTGGGTTATTTTTATTAAAATTTGTGTTTTGTGTTTGGGATTGTCGGGCTGGGTTATTAAAATTTTGAGAATTTTGAAAAGTAGGATTTTGTCGCCAGGGTGTAGAATTTCTTTGAGGGTTATTAGTCATTCTTTTTCGACAATCGTTTATCGAGTGACCGGATTTTTTGCAATAGTTACATGAAATTTGTGAATTTTGATTGTGATTTTTAAATTGATTGTACCTACAATTTGTGGTACTATGATTATTTTTATTGCATATATGACACTGATCCAAATTATTTTGAACATTTTTGTGAGGCAATAAAGATTCTTCGGCGGTTGCTACGTTAATGGCATTTTCTAACGAGTCGCAATTTCGCGCTCTCAAAATTATAGCTAAATCTCTATTTAGATTGGAAATGAAAACAATTAAGCACTGTTTGTTTAACAAATCTGCTTGAGCTTGTATAGCTGCATCATCTAACGTAACGTCTAAAGAATTGATTAGTTGTTGATATGTTTTTTTAATTTTTTGACCAAAAATTTCGGCAGTTTCGCCACTTTGCTGTTTGCAACTCATAAGTTCCGATTGTAATTGATTGTACGACTTTTTAACTGAAAAATTCTGGCGAAGCAACAATTTTAACTCATTCCAGGTGTTAGTAACTCGACTTCTAACGAGAGCACCTGCGTCGCCTGTGATTTTGTTTTTAATGTAGATTAACAGTGTTGCTTTTTGCTCGTTGGTTACTAAAGTCATTGCATTATTACATTGGCCTATGAAATCCTCTAAATTTTTATTTTTTTGATTGTCAAATCTAGCTTCAGATAGGGTTAAAAATGCCAAATTTAAGTTTTCCATTTTAAAGATTTGCGATTTTAGAATTAACTATAAATGAATTTAACTATAAAGCGAATTATTTAAATTTATTAAATGCGAAAACACAAAATATGGGTCGCAAAAAAATAAACAAATATGTAATTTTTCCTACCTGACAATTAAAATGAAAATCACGATGAACATTGCACTGTTTTGTTGCTGGAAATTTCCTCTTGTGGTTGCGGATTGCTCGTTTTTTCTTGGTGTTGTGACGACTCGTTTCTTCCTTGGTGTTGTTGACGACTCGATTCCTCCTTGGAGTTGTGATGACTCGTTTCCTCCTTGGTGTTGTGATGACTCGTTTCCTCCTTGGTGTTGATGGTGACTCGTTTCCTCCTTGGTGTTGTGACGACCCGTGAACGTTTTCTTTTCTCTTGGATTGCAGATTAATCGTTGTTTTCTTTGTGTTGAGAACAATTTTTCCTTGGTTTTCGACGTTAAGGATGTGTTGTACCGGTGTAATATGTCCGTTCACCGATTATAAATGACTTTTTACAGACTTTTTACTGACTGTATATCGACTTTTTACCCAATATTTACCGACTGCTACCGACTGCGCCAGTGTAATGGTCCGTATTGGGATTTTGTTTATTTAGATGATAGTCGGTTAGGGTAAAAATAATCGATTCTTCCTTTTAACTTTAAAATGATGGTTTATTTCAAATGTCGAAACAAATAAAACGATGAATTACAAAATGAACGATTAATAGATACGATGTCGCGTATTTACGTTCTGAACTTCCGCACTAACGCACTATTCTCAGCGAGGTCCAGGCTAACACTCTCTGAATAACACTGACATCACTTAAAACTACAGAAAATGTTTGTGACACAAAAAAGGGCGGGGGGTTAGTTCACCGACGAATAGGAATCGAACCCGTTGGAGGAGATATCGTCCACGTTTCGGTTGAAGTACAAAGTTTCGGTCGGGAATGAACTGCATAATATTTACATAAAAGGACATTAACTAGCAATTAGAAACTAAATAAAACTATCGGTATTTGCTCCGTAATCTCGGCGACCGGAAATGTGCATGCGGAATAACAATGTGTTTAATACGTTTAACTTAAATGAAATTCTAATAAGTGATTACCGGAGGCCGGGACATTACAATTGTTTAATATCCGTTTTGAGGTCTCCTGAGTCCATTGCACTGATTTCTGAAAAAAAAATGTGTCTGTGTGTCTGCCTGTCTGCCCGTGAGCGCTTTATCTCAAAAACTAATGATCCGCTTGAGATGAAACTTTAAACTTAGGTGTTATCGTTAAAAACTGGAACTGAAAAGCTTTGGTGCACATTCATAAACCGGAAGTGATCATTATTTAAATATTTCATTATCACCGGCTACTTCTGTAATTTGATCCGCAATTTTATTATTTAATAAATGTAATAAATTATGAAATTCCTTAATTTTGCCGTATTGGCCGTCTCAGGTAGTGTATTACTTGTCGGTGGGTTACGACTAACGTGATTTCACTGTATGAGTGATAATTGATAATATATTCTTGTTTATCCGTAAGAATAGAGCAGCACGCAAAGGTTAGGTGGCGTTTTAGGTAAATAATCTGAAAAATTCCGTAATTTAACTACTCGATGCAAAAGTACACATTTTTTCCCGAGATGCCCGAGATATAATTCGTAAATTCGGTTTTGCCATTATTGCCGTCCTATAGTATAGAGGAAGGAACACGATTATTAGCAGAAGCTCTTACGGCATAAACTCCCGAAAATGCGCATTTTGTATATACTGGAGGCGTCAGTGGGTAACGCCGACAAATCAGTTTTTGATGCTCCTTATCGGACAAATAACGCTGTTGAAAGTTTTCATAAAATACTGAATACAGCTCTTCTTAGGCATCCTAATTTTTGGGTATTTACGAATTATATCCAAGGCTATGACAACAGTACAGTCCTCAAGCTGACGAGAATATTGAATAATGTGGAACAACCCCACCAGCCTAAGAGAAAATATCTATTGCTGGATGCCAATATAAGTAAGTAGAAAAAAATATAATGTAATGATCTTCTAACAATATTTGTTTATTTATGGTTGCTGCACAAGAAAATTTCCAAATATCCTGGGATGTTGGAGCATTCTTAAATCGAGTCGGCCATTATACTAACAACCTTATTAACGATATATGGCCAGGGGAGGTATGCTATTTTGTATTTTTAGTAATTGAAATGCATATTAATATCTTCTGCAACTCATCTTTTCTTAATTATTAGGCGAAGGAGCAAAAAAGTTTTATTGTTGTTATTAAGTAGTATACAATAAAATAAACATTTAGAACACTATTTGTTCATTATCAATTGTTAACGTGTTACTTACACCAGTTAACTATTGATAACACATAGTGTTCGAAATGTAAATTTAGTGATTAAATAAAATAGTGAACTAAGAAATATGATTGTGTTTATTTAATTAAATAGTAAACTTCACATAACTCACAAATACATTTTCAATTAGTATACAGTCCTAAATTAAATTTAATAGCACTAGTTTTTTCTTTTCTACCAAAGCAAGTTTTAGTAAGACCTCATTTACGAAATGTTTTCATATTTTTCTTATTATAAGATAATTTTCTACAGCAACGTAAAGGACTACAATAAATTTTATTATTATTCCTCTTTTATAACAAATTAATAATGATATAAAAAATAAATCTTTCGAAAATTCTAAATGAGAAAACAGAGAGAGTAAAAGTGCGAGTAATTTTATATATGTTTATATATTTTAGGCGAAGAGAAAGAAGGCATTCCCCAGGCGAATAATATTTTGCCCCAACCATTAGGTATGCAGGAATAGTATATTGTATAATGAGCATACAATGATACTCATTGCCCACGAGTATGAAATTCATACGAGTAAAAAATACAAATATAGATTTCTACTTATTAACCTTGAACAAATTTTTATTATATGATTAATTAATTTCTCACTTAACCCGTGGTGAATCATTTTTGAATTAATTTGATAGATGAATTAAAACACTTGGTATGATTTCACTTGTTGTTTATTATTCTCCGACTAGTTTCGACTATAAGTCATTCTCAAGGAGATATGTACATGTATTTATTAAAAATATACATGATATTGGTACAGTTATGAAATGTTCTCAGAGATTATCTATATGATTGAACATTTACCGTAGGGTTTGATTTTTTTAACAAAACTACTCTCACTATTACTATTTACAATTATTTTGCGTAAATTTCAACACATTCGCAATTTTATTTTGACGTGTAATTTCACGTCAGAAAAGTCAAAAATCAAATGTGTGTTATAAATTTTATAATGTTCCTATAATATAAGGAAATTTACATGTATTCATTATAAAAATCGTTTAGTATTGTTCAATATTAATATTATTAATGCTATGTTATTATAACATCCCTCTCCTGTTTAACTATTGTAGCACTAGTGCTACAATAGTTGCTATGACAATGAATATATAATATATACATAACATACAATGTACTACATTTCATAATCAAAAAGTAACCTACAATTATGTTATTTCATTATAGGAGTAGAAAAAAGACGTTTGTAAGTTATGTTTTTCTACTCCTATAATGAAATAACATAATTGTAGGTTACTTTTTGATTATACAAAGTAGTACATTGTATGTTATGTATATATTATATATTCATTGTCATAGCAACCATTGTAGCACTAGTGTTACAATATTTCCATTGGAGCACTAGTGCTACAATAGTTAAACAGGAGAGGGATATTACAATAACATAGTATTAATAATATTAATATTGAATCAGACTAAACGTTTTTTATAATTAATAGATGTGAAAAATTGTTTTATAATTTATGTGATGATATTATGTAAGAAATAATACTTTAAGTTTGTATATTGACGTTTCCAATACTATAAATGTATATTGTATACACTATATGGTCTACGAACGAATACGAACATTATAAAATTTGATTTTTGAGTTGACTTTTCTGACGTGAAATTAAACGTCAAAATAAAATTGCGAGTGAGTTGAAATTTACGCAAAATAATGGTAAGTAATAATAATAAGAGTAGTTTTGTTACAAAATTAAACCCTACGGTAAATGTTCCATCAAATACATGATCTCCAAGAACGTTTCATAACTGTATCATTATCACGTATATTTTTAATAAATAAAAATTTGTTCAATGTCAATAAGTAGAAATCTATATTTGAATTTTTTAATTCATATGTATAATCGTAGAAAAAGTATAGTGTACAATTTGCATACAATGACCATTGCCCACTCGTATGAATTGCTGCACTCGCCTTCGGCTCATGCAGCAAATTTCATACTCGTGGGCAATGGGTATCATTGTATGCTCATTATACAATATACTATTATTTTCATTACATTTTATATTATATTTAGTCACACTGTATTAATTAATTTTATTTACGCTACCATCATACGTTACATTAGAATTTAACCAATTTTTATAGTTTATTTCACTTTTAAATTTTTCAACCAATGCATTTATTTTAATTTATTAATAACTTGTTGTTTTACTGAAGATAGCCGTAAAGCCGAAACTAGTTTAAAAGAATACACAATAAAAGTAATAACGAGCAGTACAAAACAAACCCTTGACTATTTATTTAATATAACCACTCGCTATAAATATGGACTCAACAAATATATCTAATATAAAAAGTCCTGCACAAAATAATTAAATTTTCCCGAGAGAAAATTACGGAAACAGTAATTATAATACATTTTCTAGAGATAAAAAATTTTGCTCATACTGTAAAAAAATGGGTCACATAATTGATACTTGTTACAGAAAATATAATACAAATTCAAATTATAATGCCACAGGTTATTCGCAAAGTCAAGGTACTTCGAGTAATTCCCAGAACCAAAGACCCTCTGTAATAAAGAGAAATCCATATTTTAATCAAAATACAAATGTAAATAATTTAAACTTTGAAGAAGAACAGAAAGCGGGTGTTGCTGTTCTTCCTTCTGTCACTTTCCAGCCCGAACAATAAATTCGAAGTATGAATCTACAAAAATTCACTCTTTAATAAATAATCCAAATAAACTTTTTTATTTAAAAAATTCAAATAATGAAACATTTTTAATTGATACATGTTCGCAAATTTCTTTATTAAAATTTGAAATTGGAAAGCGACATAAACATGAAATAATGAAAGAAAATATTATATATATATTACATCTCTATTGACAAATATGTACAGTACAATTTAACATTTAAATAATAAATAATTGATGAAGCGTTAGTGTGTTAATCTGTCAAAAGGCTATCGACCAGAGGTCTTTCTGCCTTGATTTGTCCAGTCATATGGCGTCAGTCTTTAATGAGTAGATGCATGAAATGATGAAATGAAATCAAAAATGGTAGAGTGTGGGTTTTTAAATTTAGGGATTAGATTTGGGTTTCTAGGAATACAGTATAGGGATAATATGTGAAAGTTGAAAGGGTTTTTGGAGAATTTTTCTTATAGGAATCGAAGGCGTTCTTGGATGGGAATAACTAAGGTAGTTTCATAAAGGAGCTGATTAGAAGGATTATATAAAGGATTGAGAGGATGACGGAGTTTTGTTAAGGTACGAAGGGATGCTCGCTCGCTAACTTGGATTGGTGGGATTGGGATAGAGGACACAACCATAGTCCAGTAATGGGCGACAAATCATTTTATATATTCTTACTGCAGTTTTAGTAGTAATACCATTAAACAATACAAGTTGTTGAATTGCATATTCATAATACAAATATTACTGAAGGAATTTATCCTGAAATTAAAATTAATGATGATATTATAATTCCTAATTCACTTGTAAAAGTAAATAATGGTAAAATTATAACTACCGTGTCAAACACGTTAGACAACGATCAATATATAGAAATTTTTCCAGTTGATATTGAACCGTTTGACGAAACAATTCTCAAAATTGAAATAAAAATTAATTCAATTAATGAAACCGATATAAATCGTGAAAATAAAATTTTGAATGAATTAAGATTAAACTATTTAAATAATGAGGAAAAAGAAAAAATTATTGATCATTCCCAAATCAAATAAAACATGAACTTGATACACAAAATGCAAAACCAATTTATTCTAAAACCTATAGATATCCTCAAATCTACAAAGAGGAAGTAAAAGAGACAAAATAATAAAATGTTAAAGGAAAATATAATACAACCATCGACCAGCCCCTGGGTGGTTCCAAAAAAATTAGATTCTAGTATAATATACACAAAAGTAGAGAGTAGTCATAGACTACAGGAAATTAAATAATGTTACCAGATTGAAGTTAGTAAAAATGATTCCCAAAACAGCGTTTTCGGTAGAAAATGGTCATTTCGAGTATTTAAGAATGCCATTTGGATTTAAAAAAACGCACCGGCAACCTTCCAACGTGCAATGGAAATATTCTTAGAGGCTTACAAAATGAAATGTGTATGGTGTATATTGATGATATAATAATTTATTCTAATACTTTAGAAGAACATATTAATAGATTAAATTCTGTGTTCGAACGTTTAAGCAAATATAATTTCAAGATTTAACCTTGCAAATGTGAATTTTTAAGAAAAAAGGTAGCCTATTTAGGTCATTTAGTAACTGAGAATGGAGTAAAACCAAACCCAAATAAAATCGAATCTATTGTAAACTTTCCAATACTCAAAAATCAAAAAGATATTAAATCTTTTCTAGGATTAACAGGTTACTATAGACGTTCTATTAAAAATTATTCAGAAATAACAAAACCGTTGACACAATTGTTAAAGAAAAATATTCAATTTAATAAAAATCCCGGCTCCAGATTAGCTAGGTGGCGTTTAAAGCTAGAAGAGTATGATTATGAAATTATTCATAAAGCAGGTAAATATAATAAAGTAGCAGATGCGTTAAGCAGGATAAAATCGAGACATAATTCATGAAAATATAATGGAAATAAAAAATGGTTTGATCAGTGCACCTCATGATTTCGCGTTAGCAGATTGTGTTAGTGATGATTTGGAAACGAGTAAGGGAATAGCTGTAGAGTTTAAAAATAAATTTGGTAGACGAATTAAAATCGCAAAATCCATCCTTACATTCTCTATGTTATTTAAAAGAAAACTCATTTTTATGAAAAACCTTCTTACCAAGACCTATTCAATACATTAATAAATCTTAGAACATTTTGCATAAATAATAATATAAATCAACTTGCTATGCCAAGATTAAGTTGCGGCCTAAATAAATTAGACTATGCAGAAGTGAGAAAAATCATAAATTACATTTTTAAAGGATTAAACATAATCATTCAGATTTATTATATTGAAAATACCGCAATGAATGTAAATGCTTTAACAACTAATACTGAAACGGACACCGCTTCAGAAACTGAAGAAACTCAAAACGAGATAGAAAAAGAATTTGATAAATTTATCGCTTTATGAAAAAAGGATTCGTTAATTGATTTTACAATAATTAAACAAAGTAATGATAACATATTATTCCAGAATCATAATAATATTATAGTAACAATACCGAAGATCGAAGATCAAAATAATGAACTAATAAAAAATATAATTTATGTCCGGATCCTGAAAACCAATACTAATTTAAATGAATTATTAACTGTAAAACAAAGTATAAAAATGAATAATCGAAAATATTTTATAATCCAATTACCCACCTTCAAACTACAATCGCTTCGTCTAAAATATTGTTTTAGAATATTTTATTGCATACTGGACGAATTACCCCCGAATGATTATTATATTAATTCTATTAAGCACTTACCTCTATTGGATATAATAAGCTATATTTTTAAAGGAAACGAAAGCACGTTTACGGTTTGTCATAATGTTGTTGTAACACCTCCAGAAGATGAGAGGTTACAAATTATCGAAAATTATCACAGTAGTAAAACGTCTGTGCACCAAGGCATTATTAAAACCTTCAGACGCATTTGAGATCGTTATATTTGGCCTAATTGCCATAACCGAAACACCTGACAAGCCTTTTGAACATATAAATATTGATCTATTAGAAATTAATAGAAAAAATACTGTATTGACTATAGTCGATAATTTTTCAAACTTTGCACAAGCCTATCCGATACCCAACTTTTATTTTTTTGTAAGAGAAACAAAGCATTAAATACAAATACAAACAAACAAGCAACATCTGTAATTGACGGATTATTGCTATACTTGGAGCATCTTTCCACACCAAAACGAATACATTCAGATGTTGGCGCTGAATTTAATAATCATTATATGAAAGATTTAGCAAAATTATATAATTTTAGATTAATAGTACCGTTGCGCACTCATAATCAAATGGAGTCGTAGAGAGATTCCACGTTGCTAGACTCTTTAAGGAGCTATCCCTTAGAATATCCTAATCACCCTGTTATGAAAGGACTACCATATTGTATAAAATCTTATAATAAAAGTAAATCAACTTAAACAAAATATACTCCACAAGAAATTATTTTCGGACATATTCGAGATTTCGTAAGCGAACAATTATATAGCGAAGACGAACTTCAAACTAATTATATCAACGATATTAAAAATGCAAGCAATTACATTTTCGATAATGTAAAGAAAAATATTGAAAACTCAAAAGAAAAAGCAAAACAAAGATTTGACAAACACGTTAATGATAATAAAACACAATATAAAGTAGGAGATTATGTTTATGTAAAGGAATCTCAAATCGGAAATAAAATAAAAAATAAATATAATGGATGACCATTATTACAAAGTAATATTTTTAAAAAGTAAAAATACTGCAGAGATTCAATTAACTGCTAAAAAAATTTCAAACGTAATCTTTGACCGACTCAAATTAGCTTCTATTGTTCCAGGGTTATCCTCGGAACCAGAGCGGCAATAGAACCCATAAAAACTTCGGCGGGTATCTTCTATCAAAAGGAAGGTATAGCCAAAATATCTAATGAACATTGGAAATTAATTACCTATAAAAATATTACATTATTTAAAAATTTATTTCATGAAAGTGTTAATGCTAGACTATTTTTAGAAAGGACGTTTAGTAAGGAAAACATAAATCCCTCTTTTAAAATACCATTTCTGGCGCAATTATCATTACTCAATACAACTAATGAATATATTAAAGAGAAAATAAATGAAATTACTTTAAACGTTCCTAATCGGTTAAAACGTGGTTTAATAAACGGCATCGGATCATGGAAAGTAATCACCGATAATTTAGACGCCTCTGACGGTGAATTTTACACCGAATGTATTGATAGATTAGAAAAGAATAATAAAGATTTACAATTTTCGATGAACGACCAAATTCAAGTAGTTTCAGAAACTATTAGAAACTTCAATATGACATTAAGTAAATTAAACTAGGATGAAATAACTTTTAATAATAATTTAAAAATAATCCAAGAACAAATAATTGAAAATCAAAATACTAAACAATTTTACGAATTACAAATTAAAGCTCTTTCAATGGTAGAACAAATCATGCAAACAGACACAATTTTATTAAATGAACTAGACAACATTATAAATAGTATAACTTTTGCAAGACTTAAAATTTTGCACCCTTCAGTTATTGATCCCGATATATTAATAAATGAGTTAGAAAAAATACCCTCCAAGTTATCACATGGAAATTTAGCTTTCAGTCCAAACCATGAACATTTATCACAGTTACTGTCTTTCATAACGATCGAAGCGTTTCAAACTAATGAAAGAATTATTTTTATTTTACATATTCCCTTGACTGAAAGTTATGCGTATGATTATTACCATGTATTTGCAGCCCCTACTAAGGATAACAGAACAAATCTATTTCATGTACTTATTCCTAATTTTAAATATGTTGTAATATCTAGGGACAGTAAACAATACATTACAATTAATGAAAACGTGCAGTGTAGTGAAATTATTAAAAACGGAATTCATATGTGCTACAATCAATTACCTAAAACTTTATCCGCGGACTCGCCTTGCGAAGTATCCGTTTTATTAGAATCTAAGATAACGGAATTACCAGTAATTACAATTTGCCCTGGTTTAAATTCTGAAACTAAACTTGTAAGTGAAAATTCATTATTAACTTTAAATTCTAAAGCTAATGCATTTATAGGCATAACTAGAGTTTATCCGAGTTCAGAACAAAATAATACAATTCATTCACAATTAATAATTCCGGATATTCAATATGATTGTTGTGAGCATTTGCCTATTTTAAAACCAATTAAAATTAATCACCTTAATTTAGACGAATTAAATGTTGCAAGTGAAAAATTAATAGAATATGATCAAAATTTAAACAAAATGATAAATGAACCTTTATCTTTACTTATATACTAATTATTTGCGTACCATTAATTATACTATTTTTATTTTGTAAATGTTGTTGTAAAAGAAAATCCATCGGATACTATGAGAGGAATAATAATTCCTCATCTGATGATGGACACGATCATGTTGCAGTCAAGTATTTAACTATTGTAACGTAAAATCGAACATGACAAAAAATACCATCCTTACGTTCAAATGTAAATTACAACGTATTTTTTTTTAATACTAAATGCTGATAATATATTAAAAAACATACACATACGTTCCCTGTAACTGATTAGTCACTTTTTCAGGTTTGTACAAGTTTGTTTATGTAATATGTATACATATACCATGGATGTTGTGTTGCATACTAGTGATACACGCATGCTAATAGAGTACCAACATAAAGATGTACAATGAACATGTCAATGAATATAACAGTTTACTATAAAAATTTAGCAACGTATTCATATAGTTGCAGTAATAAACGTGCTAACAAAACTTATATTTACATTTCTAATATTCTAAGTCAATAAAAACATTAAAGATGATTTTCACTCTTTAGTCACAGGACCCATATATACAAAAAGGTATACAAATGTTCCTAGTAACAAAAGGGTTGAAAAATATTTTGAATCCCAAAAACGAAAACAGATCTCTGAGTGAAACTTGGGGTTTTATTTACAAAATGAAGAAGAAATTGCATTTAGGTAAATGTCGTTCATTGGAAGTGAATATTTACTCGAGAGACTTTTTGGGTTTTCCCAATTTGCTTATTTGGTAATGAAAAACTGAACAGCTTTCATTTACACATATTCTTCATAATCATCTTGACTTTCAAAATAAATCCACATTTTAACAGGTATACTCATGAGGTTTTGTCAATTTTATCTTTAGGATTATTAATGCATTTATGTAATGTATTGTTAGTTTTAAAGACCACTGAAATTTTATGTGATTTTTATTCATTTTATATAGCAACACAAGGAGGGCTAATGTATTTTAGTGTACAATAATTTCAATCTAATATATTTTATTTAAACGAAAAATTAAGTTAATTTATCCATTGATTATTTACTTGATGAAGTTGGCAAAACAATTGTTGCAATGTTCTACATTAAAAGCCCATAAACATTTCTACCACAATTTTTTATTTCCTACATATTATGAAATGTCATCAAGTAATAGTATCATCAATCTAAAACTAAGAATTAAAATTTAATTAGCTAGCTATATGCGGTAAAATTTGACATATGCTTTTTTGGAGATCTTGGTATAGCGAATACAAAAACTTTATTTCAATTGATAATTACACATATAATTAAAATAATTGTTAATTTATAAATTTTAATTTTAATTTAAAATTGGAACAATGTACCAGGTGTACGACGATCAAAACGACTCATGAAACTCGATCACAGCCACAAGATGCTTGAACTCACAAGGAACGAGCTAAGAACTTTCACCGGACTCATGACAGGGCACTGTGCTCTCCGATACCATTTGTGGAAAATGGGAAAAGAGGAAAGTGGAAACTGCAGATTATGTGATTCGGCATATGAAACGACCGAGCACATACTACGCACTTGTGTCGTAATTGCTCACAAGCGTCTTTCACACTTCGGCAGGGACCGATTATCCCACGAAGAGGTGAGCAATATCACCCACAAGAAAGTTACCAGGTTCATGGAGGACCTGGGACTGATTGGGAAGTGATTGGTTAAGGATAGAACAATAGATCTTTTAGGTCGCAGTTCAAGAGAGGCTAACACACCTCATTAGTACCCTATGTTAACCTATAACCTATATATAACCTGTATTTAAAATTGTTCCAATTTAACAAAATTGCCATTTACTTAGTTACATTATGACGAAATATTAAACATTTTTTTTTTTTTATCTTCTGTAATAGTTTTGTAGGTAAGTAACGCAATATGAGGGTTAAAAGAAAGTCTGAAAAAAATTATTAACTAATAAACATATATAGATAAGCAATGGACTGTATAAAGAAAATGATAGAGAGGGGGATTTGGCTAAAAAACATATATTGAGAACAGATGAACTGTATAAAGAAAGAGAAAAAGAGAAAAATGTAGCCATTATGAAAAAATTGAGAGAAAATGAACCCTATAAAGAAAAAGAAAAATTAAATCATTTAGTCAATACACGAAAATTGAGAGAAGATGAAGAATATAAAGAAAGCGAAAAAGAGAAAAAATTATTGATTACTAAACATTTACGACAGAATCCTGAATACAGAAAAAGGGAAAAAATAGATCTAGAATCCAAAAGTATTAAACCTGAAATAGACATGTACAGATATAGAGAAAATCTTTATAGGAATTTAATTTCATCATCAAATTATTTTGATAAATTAAAGTTACAAGACCGGGCATCCAAACCTGACCTTGTGTGTTTTTGTTGTGAAAATATATTCTTTAAACATTCAGTAGTAATTTATAGGATTGAGGATAAGAAGAATAAATTAGAGGATGATTTTTATGAAAAAGTATTTAATACAACGTCTGCCCCTGTTTCTCGTACATATCAATATCAAACGGTATGGTACCAAAATTAGCCACAAGTAACAATTTGAAATTCAGTCATTCCAGAATGTGTAAAGAAACTATCTACTCTGGAAGAAAGAATGGTCTCTCCATATATACATTTTATGCAAATACGGCTATTAAAATTCTACGCACTTAACCCTCAATTAGGTTTAAAAGGTAGTGTAGTAAACATACCCATTGAAATTAATGACATTCTTCACGTTTTACCTAGAAAGTTTGATAACATGGCAACAATACAAATAAAATTGAAAAGACACATGCTTCATAAAACTGATTATATATTTGAAACAATAAGACCAGCTGTTGTATTGGAAGCATTGAAATATTTATTGAGTACACTGCTTTACAAGAAACATCATATTCTAATTGATGAAAAGTATTTGTTGCAGTACGAAAATAATTTTCAAGTGACTGTTGATTTTATTATTGACGAAACAGATCTCGTTGATTCTGACAAAACCAATAACGATAATGACATTAAGCAAGGTGAAATTATTACTGAATGTAACGAGAAGGCAGAGATTGATGAGGATATTATGAGATTAAATGCAGAAATTAAAATAACAGCTCCACGTCAAGATAAAAATCCTATTCCTTGGCATATAACTGATGACATAGAGGAACTTTCATTCCCAACAATATTTGGTGGTTACAAGTTTGGAGCCAATGCAAAAGTTTCTTATAGTGACAGGGCTAAATCTGAATGTAGAAAAAATGATTGTAGGTCTTGTAACAAACTGAAAATATGAATGCAGCTAATGTTTTACAAACTGAATCTTTAAATTCTCTTATAAAATTTGATGATGGGTACAAAATTTTGAAACAAGTTTGTTCATCGCCTAGTTACTAGGACTCAAAGAAAAAGGATTTGTTAGCAATGATTAGACAAATATTTAAACCAACAATATTTATGACTCTCTCTGCTGGCGAAATAATATAGTCAGAACTTATTAAAGCTGTATATAAGTTGAAATATGATAAAACTATTTCTGTAGAGGAAGCGTATAAATTAAATGAAAATAAAAAAACCTTGTTCATCAAAAATGAACCAGTTACATGCGCTCGTTATTTTGATTTTAAGGTTACCAAATTAATAATTTTATTAAAGCAAAGAATAGTATTTTTGGTAAATATTGCGTTCTTGATAGTTATAATCGAGTTGAATTTCAGATGAAAGGATCTCCACACGAACATATATTTTTGTGGTTAAAAGATGCTCCTATTTATAATAAAAGTAATCCCTGTACAATATATGAATATGTCTCATTCATTAATAAATTTATTTCATGTGAGTATGATCCTAATAATCCACGAAGGCACAGACATACACACACTTGCCATAAGGGTAAAATAAATTAACAAAAGTGTAGATTCAATTATCCACTTCCTGTTATGCCCAGAACCATGATATTAGAACCTCTATCAGATTCAGAAAGAAGTGAAACTTTAAAGCAATCGCTATTAAAAATAAGGAAATTAATGCAACACTGCTACAAGAAGGAACAGTACGTTCCTTTTGAGGATATATTAACTCATTTAGAATTATCAGAGTCAGAATATATTTTAAACATTCATTAGTCCAATAAATGAATGGGTTAAGATGTTCAAGTCAAAGAAAGACTTGGAAAGTCTGGACTGCGAATCGAAAGACATTTTTATGGATACTATTTTCTTGAAGTATAGTAAAAGACCATTTAAATTGAAAAACATCTGCTTGACAGATTTTGTATCAAAAATGAGATGTTGGAAATAAAAAAAGTTAAAATACCTACAATTATTCGATTTAGAAGGTATAAATTAATACAAGATCCACTCAATTATTATAGAGAACAAGTTTTATTATTTTACCTTTAGGGTAACGAATTGAATGGCATTGAGAACTGCGAATCACAATATAATATTCACTACCAAGAAAATCGTCGTAAATACTCAATTGTGAGTGATAAAATTTTAGATGAAGCTCTAGCTAATGCTGAGAATGAAATTATTGAAATGATTGATGAAGATATTCAAAATTACATTAATGATCAAATAGCACCTCATCAAAAAAAAATAGTATTGATGTACAAGCTGGCACTGATTTAACAAATAATAAAAATGTGACAAGATTCACTAACTGAAATACACATTATTGTAATACTCGTGTAGGGCATCACGAGTATCACAATAATGTGTATTTCAGTTAGTAAAATTCTTAATCCACTTCAAAAGGAATTTGTTATGCATATTTTAAAGTGCATAAAAATAGAAATCGAACCATATCAGATTTTTCTCAGGTGATCAGCAGGGGTGGAAAAACGGTAATTAGTAACACATTATTATGACAATATTCCGGGAGGAAATAAAGATAAAATGTTTGTCCTTTTATGTGCTCCATCAGGAAAGGCGGCTTTCTTGATAAATGGTATTACTTTACATACTGTTTTTGCTCTACCAGTTATAAGGTGTGCAAATTCTATGCCAGATAAAATAAAATGTCATACAATTAGTGAAAATTCCGGATCGACCGATTCCCGCAATATCAACAATTCAAAATATCATTTCAAACCAAGAAAAATATGGATCAATTTTTAAACCATGCCAACCCTGTTTAAAACGTGATTCAAATTTAGTGGAGGAAGAACAGATAGTTCAAGATAATATCAACGAAATAAATGTTATTGCCGCTGCCGTTGCTAATCAAAACATTAGTACTCGTTAAATTGCTAAGGATTTAGGTATACACCATACAACTGCCTTCAAAATTTTAAAGAAGATTAAGTTTAAATCTTACAAGTACTCTAACCATCAAGAAATTTTTGAGACAGATAAGTATTCTAGGATGTTTTTTTGTGAAGGAAATGGCCAATTTAGATAAAAATATCCTTCAAAATAACCCGCATTTAGTTATCGATAACCATTCCTAATATCCACAATCTACAAATGTATGGTTGGGAACATACGGATCTAAGATTATTGGTCCTTTCTTCATTATTCTTAAAAGGCAGAAAATATCTGGAACTGCTTCAAACTCAGATTGGCCCCACCATACATGCCGTAGTAGGAGAAAATGTGGTGTTGTTTCAACAAGATGGGTGCCCGGCTCATCATACTGGAGAGGTTATTTCATATTTAAATGAATGTTATCCAAATACCTGGATAGGACGCGAAGGACCTGTTAATTGGCCCCGTGTGGGGCCACCTGTAATCCAAGATCTACGGAGCAAGAAATGCGAAAGTCGATATTTTGAAAATTAAAATTAATGAGGAATGCAGTAGAATAACGAACAGACAACTTTCAAATATTTTTACGATAGACTTGGTTTTTATTTAGCTTCGAATGGAGGTTTATTTGAGCATATGATCAAATAAACCCCCAGTTATAAATTATTACTATTATCCAAAATAATTGTTTTCTTGAGTTTATTTATTGCTATTAATTGTGATTGTTACAAAATCATGTTTGAATTTATTTAAAAAAATATTATTATTATATTATTTCTTCAAAAATTAAACTAATTACCATGTCAAAAATGACAGTTCAAATTGTAAGCATTTGCGTTAAATCATGAAAAATGTGATTTTCGTAAAATTTTAACTTTAATTCTTTGTTTTCGTTTCTCAAAAATGATTTTGAAGTTGAAAGATTGTCAATTTCTGTAGTATTTTTAATTCTAAATAATTTTGGTCTCTTATGATTTTGTTCTAAAACAATTAAGAGAGCAGGAAATTGCATAAGTGTGATTTTACATGTTAAGTTCCTATTACCGGGAGGACAAATCAACATCAGTTAAATAACTTTTTTGATTCAAATCCATTATGGGACGAATTTAAAATTTTTGAGTTGACAAAGATAATGAGACAAAAAGATGATTTACAATTTATAACTGCTTGAACAAACTTTGCTGCTGCGAAAATGACGGATGATGATGTAAAAAAAACCTTTGCACTCGTATGTCTCTGTACTAGGGACATCACTCGTATTTTAGGTATCTTTTGTAGGTATATTTTTGTCATCAAGTGGATAAATTAACGGCGGGGGGTTTTATTTTGGTTTATATAAGCAAAATATTATGGTCACTCGAGTTTATATAAAATAAATAAATTCCGTAAAATGAATGCGTTATTGATCATCCGGATATGTTTATATTATATTCACTTTTTCAGATATTTATAGACTTTTGGGTTACAAATTTAGTTTAGTGACACCATCCGAGACAGTTGAAGGCAACATTGAAAATGAGTTTGAGAGTAGTGCCGACGAATTTTATATGGATTATTATAATCGAGAATTAGAGTGCAAGGAAAGTAGTAAGGAAGGCTGCAGCGAAGAAGCTTCAGAAAATGATACTAGTGGTAGTGACATTATAGGTACCAAAAGAAATCGGGCATTGCCTTTGCACTGTACAAGCAGAAACGACGACGATGCAATTTACGATACAAAAGAAGACAATTATGGGCCATTGGTGAATGTAACAACGAAGGATAATGTGCCGCACATGATATATTTTACTTCTGTTCATAAGCTGAAAGACGACAGATTCCTGACAACTCTGGATCTCGATCTAGATTTGTACGATGGGAGGGCAGAGAGGTCCACTGCACGTAGGCCCCAGTGGGCCCTTTGTATGTCCTCCCATCTGAGTACATATTCCTTGCAATGGTCGAGCTAACCCAAGGCATTGGCAAAAGCCAGGATCGCAGCAAGAGGGACTTTTAGGATGTTTGATGACTGCAGACATCCCTTTCCCATTGTGGATTCACGTTAGTTGGATAGAACCCTCTTAGATAGATTCCTCTTCTTCTTCGCACCCTCTGCAGGTTGAACTAGAGCCTAATTTCAATCTATTCATGTGCGTTCTTAGATTGCAGTGTCCTGTTAGGAGGTTTTCTTTGGACAGTTGCATACAGTATCTGGCTCTGTTGCTTACAAGCCATCTTTTTGTTGCTCATAGCCTTATAACAGCCGCTGCTACCTGTTCGCTTATATATATACCCAAGGATGGCTTCTGCAGCAGGGCTTCCACAGCTGCTTTTGGTGTTGTTCTCATAGCTCTTGTTGCGTTCAGGAAACCGCTGCGTTGGATGTGATCTAGAAGCCTTACGGCTGATTTCATAGTCGTTCTTGGCCACCATATTACTTATAATCCAAACAAACCAACAAAGTATGGAATCGAGATATATGCGTTGACAGATGCACTATGAAAAGCTTGACATCAGAAAATTTAATTGTGCCAAAATTTACTGAAGGCAATCCTGGCAGTAAAGGATACCTTATATTTACTGACAGGTATTATACAAGACTACCACTTGCATGAGAATTTCTGAAAATATACGTGTACTTAACCGGAACTATCCAAATTAACCTGAAATTCGTACCCTACTCTATAAAAATATATATTATTGTATTGTAGTGTACTATAGTTAAGTATTCTTAGTAGTTTCAATAAATAATTTTGACACGTTAAAAAACTAAATTAAGGATGGTGAACATTTTAGTTAAATTTGAACACTTTTCCATCAAAAAAATCATCT
Organism: Ontholestes murinus; assembly: GCA_963969525.1. Classification (NCBI taxonomy): domain Eukaryota; kingdom Metazoa; phylum Arthropoda; class Insecta; order Coleoptera; family Staphylinidae; genus Ontholestes; species Ontholestes murinus. The sequence goes on along the minus strand of OZ018387.1, from coordinate 74,749,640 downwards.
TAATCGAACATGAAAAAAAATCAGAGTTATCTGCTAACTGTCTAAAGAATAATTACGAGTGTAAATTGTTAATAAGATCACGTCAAGTACATGAAAGTCAAGTTCCCAAAAATGCTATTAGGTTGTTTGCTGAAAACGATACAAATTTACATTGTATAATGACATGAAGATAAACGAACAACCAGGTCAGTCATATAAATCTAGTGCTAAAGACATTTTTTGGGAAAAGTGAGCGAGGCAACAAGAACTTCAATTTTAAATTATTTACTGAAGAAAAAAGTGTCTGAAGTTAATGGACTGCCACATATAATAACTTTTAAGATTAGCATCAACTACAAGATAACATATAATATTGATGGTGGGGATGGTGTAGTTAATAGTGCATTTGGAGTACTAGAATTATTATTTATTTTATATCAATAATCAATTATTAATGGTTGACACTATAATTCGCGCGTATGAGTTCCGATATTACCCTGATTCAACAAGACATATCGAACCATAAACACGCACGAGTGCACAGTAGGAAGAATATAAGGCAAAGTAGGTGAGAATACATTAATATTTAACTTAAATCGCCCCAGAAGAAATTAGGTAGAAGTTAAATGTTCGAAGGGTTGACCTGCGTTTGACCTCTGACGCCTAATTTATTCTTTGGAAATAGGGCTGACAAAGTTGCATACCACATCCAAAGAGTCAAACATCTAATAAAAATAAAGTATATACATTCTAAACTACAACATTAAATAAATTACAGTATCAAATGGTTAAACAACAGTTTCCTCTTGTCCCCGCTGAAAAATGAAGAAGATACAAGTATGGCTGAACTACCAAAATTAAGAAATACAAAACTTTATCATTTAATACATTAAAGGGAAAATGGTTTGAAAATTATTTATCTAAACATTTGTTCTTTGATTACAAAACAAACATTAACATTAACATTAACTAAACCTTCCGATCGAATTGACATTGCTAATTTTAATACAGTATTCAGATCAGATTCTATTAATAAATCACGGGAACTTATATGTTTTTGTAAAAGTGGCCTTAATATCAGTGACATTAAACACATAGTGAATATTAAATTTAACTGTCAAATTGAGTTGTTGAGTTTTAATGTTTTAAATAATATTATAACCATATATATATAAATCTCCAAATATACCACAAATCTTTTTTGAAGCAGAAGTGCATAACATAATGATCGCAATAAATTCAAGTGTAGAAATTGACCAAACGATTTTCATCGGAGACTTTAATTTTAACATTATAAATAATAACAATATATTTCTAAATAACGTATTAGCATCTTATAATCTTTCAACAAAATTATCTATTGATCTATGTACCACAAATTTAAAAACTTAAATTGATGTCATCATTTCAACATTTGCAATTATACCGGGTGTCTCAGACCACCCGTACCAGCCTTTTATTTCGACAACGCTTGGTCGAATATGACTGGGACAAAAAAAATTATTACCAAAGTGAACCCAAGGAATCCACTGATGAATTTATTTTTTACCGGAATAATCCGGGTACTTCCGGAACCGGAAGTAACTTTAAAATTTCAAGCCGTACGGCGTTCGAAATCGGCTACAAAGATGCATTGATCAAGAAGGAAGGCAATTTGAACATACCATAATAAATTGAATAGTTGTTTTAAATATCATTTACTTTATTTTCGTTCTGCAAGGCGCCGAAAAACATTTTAAAACTCCTGCCCGAATCATCGGCACATATTAATGTGTCCAATCGGAAAGAAATGGGGACAAGCGTGGAGACCATGGCATCTACAATGTTGCTGATGTGTGGCATGTTGGTCAACATGCGAGAATTACTTAACAAGGCCGAGAAGAAAATGGAGGAATCAAAAAAACGAGCTAGTGAGATGCCGGCGAGTGACAAACCCGTGATGCGAAGGGAGATTAAATCTTCCTACGCCAATATGGTGAAGATAAACGAAGTAATCGTGAAGTGCGGGGACGATAAAGTAAATAATTGACCCCGTGCAACACGAAATCGGAATCGCGAAATAACGATGAAGAAGAGTGGCGAAGTGAAAGTTAACTATGCGGATACAAAAGACCTTAAGAAATTCACTAAAAAATTAAGAAAACGGACTTAAAAGTGAACGACGTTCAAAAACAAAAACCGTGGATAAAGTTATTCAGAATCGATGTGAGTGCGACTGATAACTCCATTCTGGGCACTATATTTAAGTAGAATTCCTTTGTAAGGAATCTGTTTGCTTCCATTGAGGACTTCCGGAAGGAGGGGTTTGTACGCCGGCACATTAAAAACCGGCACAACCAATACCAAAAATGCGTGGTACCGGCATCCCTCCGAAAATTACTGATGGACAACCCATTAAAAATTGGTTACGAATGTATTTTTGCGGAAGACTACAAGGACTTGTGCAATGTTACCAGTGCTACGCTTTCGGACATAAATCGGTGGACTGCAAAATTAAGGAAAAACTGTATGGCAAGCGTCATAATGACGTAATAAAGGATGGTCGCAAACTTGAAACCGACCACGAAGCGAATTCAAGAAATAAATAAATTAATAAAGGGTATTCTGTGGTTTAATTATAAGCGGGTATATATATATATATATATATATATATATATATATATATATATATATATATATATATATATATATATACCGGGTGTCTCAGCGTGCGCTAAACGGTTTATTTTTTTCAAAATCCGTTTTCGCAGGAGTATGTAGATGTATTAGGACCACATTTTAAAATTAGTTTTAAATATACAGGGTGTCGCATAAAAGCATGGCGTATCATAGTTATGTTTTTTCTTATGGAACACCCCATATTTGATATTTTTTTCAGATTCTACATCAAAAATAAGGGTAACTTTCATTATAAGATCATATGCCTAAACCTAATAATTTCTGAAATATTTAAACAATTTTGGAAAAATTGACGTTTCGAAAAAAAATCATATCTCCCAAATAGGTAAATGAAAACAAATGAAATTTTGTATCAGTACATTAGACTAATGGGGGAATATTTTAGACTATTTGTAGTAATTTAAAATTTTAAGATGTTTTGGTAATTTAATGTATCTCCAGAAACACATTCAAGGTCAAATTTCTTGCTTACTTTAAATGGCACACCCTATATCTAATAGGCCTATCTTGTAGCAAATTTTATTATCTTTCAAAAAGTATAAAGGTATTCTACACCTAATACTAATAGTTTTCAAGATATATCCATTTTTGTTAATTTTCGACATAATAATTATTAGTATCAATTATTGCAATAAGCTAGTGTGTAGCTTTTGTTTATAAACAAAGTCAGTTGACACATTCGAATCATTTGTAACGACCGCAAAAATGAAATATTCCTTAAACGAAAGAATTAACATGATCCTAATAATAGGGGAATGTTATGAAAATTGTCTCTTAGCGGAAAGAGTATATCGCGAAAGGTACCCTGATAGGAGACATCCTAATAAGAAGACATTGGAGGAAGTTTTAAATATATTTAAAACCACAGGCAGTGTCAAGTATCTGAAAAAAACGAACTTCAACACTGTAACTAAGGACGAGGAGACACAATTACAGGTACTTACTTCTGTAATAGATAATCCTAGCACGAGTACACGTATAGTAGCTCGTGAGACTGGGTTAAGCAAGGCGAGCATATCAAGGATATTAAAAAAACATGAATACCACCCATATCACTATGAAATTCACCAGCATCTGAATAATGCGGATTTCGAGAAGCGGTTAGATTTTTGTTTATGTGTTTTAAATAAAAGTGGCGATGATGAAGATTTTTTGAATAATATTTTATTTACGGATGAATCATCTTTTAATAATAACGGATCTTTTAATCGACGTAACTGCCATTATTACAGCACCGAAAATTGCCACAAATTTCAAATTACTGATCGACAACATCGTTGGAGTATTAATGTATTCGGAGGCATTTTGGGTAATTACGTCATTGGACCTCATTTTTTCGATGGATACTTGGATGGTCCCATATTTTTACAATTTCTCCAAGAAGAATTTCCATTATTATTAGAGAATATTCCACTGAATATTCGCCAAAACATGTGGTTACAGCTCGATGGTGCGCCACCTCATTTTTCATTGGCGGTTCGTCAATATTTAAATAGAATATTTAATAGGCGATGGATTGGAAGAGGAGGTCACGTAGCTTGGCCACCTAGATCCCCTGATTTAACCCCCATGGATTTCTTTTTATGGGGGTATATTAAAAATCAAGTATACACCACTCCTCCCACAACTGTTGAAGACATGAAGGACAGAATTAAGGATGCATTTAGATCAATAACACCCAATATGCTAAGAAATGTTAAACTATCGTTTCAAAAAAGAATTGAATTATGCATTCAGTGCGATGGTGGTATTTTTGAAAATTTGTTATAAAAAAATAATGTTGTTATTATTTTGTTAATTTCATTTGTTGTTTTTCGTTATGTTTTTTGAAATTCTAAGACGATATTACGTAATCATGTACATATGTGTAAATAAATTATTCAATTAGTGTGTTAATTTGGAAATATCTCGAAAATCATTGGTTGTGTTAACTGACTATTGCAATAATTGATACTAATAATTATTATGTCGAAAATTAACAAAAATGGATATATCTTGAAAAACTATAAGTAACAGGTATAGAATACCTTTATACTTTTTGAAAGATAATAAAATTTGCTACAAGATAGGTTTATTAGATATAGGGTGTTCCATTTAAAGTAAGCACGAAATTTGACCTTGAATGTGTTTCTGTAGACACATTAAATTATCAAAACATCTTAATATTTAAAATTCCTATAAATGGCCTAAAATATTCACCCATTAGTCTAATATAC